>JAWNLJ010000472.1:0-129572 GCA_035042365.1 Drosophila dives | reverse complement strand
CACACACACACACACACAGACAGACACACACACAGGGATACATCGCATGCGGTTGCAGTTTTATGCGTTGGCATTGCTGATGCCACGCCCACAAGGCCCACTGTGTCACACAGAGTAGATAAGCGGGTTGCCGAGAAGTGGCAAGGAGGGTGGAGGGAGAAGAGGGGGAAAAGAGCTTGATCCTTTTTTATCTTCTATTTGATTTTCATTTTTAATACGAAAATAAGTTTAGCTTAAAATTGAATTATTTGATTTATTTTGCTGGCAAAAGCAGACTGCATGTGTGTGTGTGTTGTGTGTGTATGTTGTGTGTGTGTGTCTCTGCAAAAGTTTTCTTATTCGTTGCACTGCACACGAAAAGTGCTTCCAACAATTTTTGCTGGCCATTTTGTCTGCGCTTTTCACTTTGAGCATAATTTAATCGGATATTTGTTGCTGCTGCTGCCTTTTTATATTATTTAAGTTTAGTTTTTTGGGCACCAAAGTTGCTATATTATTAATGATTTTCACAGATTCTATTTGGCAACAGAAACCCAAAACATATAAAATTTAAATCCCATCTCAAAATTTACAAACTTATAAACCAAAGTCAAATTCTGTGAATTTACCTGAGGCGTGGCAAATGCCAAACGCAGCGAAAAACTTGAATCGATTTAATTAGTTTGCATTTGTTTACAAAAAAAAAATAGAAATAAATACTAAAAAATAAAAAAAATAGCAAAATAAATTTATGTTAAACAAATGAAAGAAAAGTGCAAAAATAAGACTGCAAAAAAATATCTGCAAATGTCTGAAATTGAAAATATTTTTGTGTATTTGTTTGCCAAATTGAATTTATGTCCTGTGGCATTGCTCTGACACTCAAATAAACACACACACACACACACACATACACACACACATATATACACACATTTATTCATTGAGTTTACGAAACTGTTGAATTTCAGCAGTTTGACTTGCGACACTTGTTGGCTTGCTAATGGTTAAAAGTGTTGCATCAAATGTCTGCCACAAATTGCCGCACGGCATGCGCCTGTCACTTGCCTCACCTGCTGCTTGACTACTTTAATAAGCCAGCTTTCGATCTGTGCTTTTTTTGTTTTTTATTGTTATTGTGTATTAACAAATAAACTCATTTGTCAGCAGCAACTAGCTTTTACTTGGATTAAATCGCTTGACAACTTTGCAAATTGCATTCGAATTAAAATTTACATTTAGATTTATAGATCTTTGCACATAAATCACTAATAAAGTGTTTCAATTTTAATTAAATTTATTTATTTATTTTCCTTTTATAAAATATTATTTAAAAACAAAATTTCAAAAAATAATAACTAGAAAAATGTTTTAGCATAAAACATGTTTTTCTGCTTTTTATATTATTATTTAAGAGGCGGACAATTGTTTAAAAAATTTAATTAATTTAAAGAAATTGTTAGTTTTATTTTTAGGTATTTTAACTATATTTGTTTTGGCTATCTATAAAATGTATATTTAATTTTAAAATGCAGGGTATTCTTCAAGTTAAGCTGACTTCACTTAAAACAATTCAACTTGATTTATTTTAATAAAAAAAACTCCTTTCATCAAGCAAATATTTTTAGACTTGTGTTTATAAATTTTATGAATGTTTAACTACATGGTATCTCCTAGTCGAGCACTCTCGAGGAGTCTGAATTTATTGAATTATTTTTACATTATTTTGTTAGCCTTTTGTTGAGGTATCAAAATCATTTATAAGTAAAAATTGTATTTCTATTTAATCTATTTATCAAGCAAGCTTAAAGCTGGCTACAGAGTATCCTCCTAGTCGAGCTGTCTCCACTTAGACATTTCAACTTGATTTATTTTATTAAAAAACTACTTTTTCGTTTGTTAAACTTTGTTTAATATAATAAAAATTTGTACTAATATTTATATAAATATATTTACTACTGCATGCAGGGTATCTGCTAGTCGAGCACTGCATTATTTATATTTTTTTTTTTTATTATTTAAACTGCTTTAACTGCTGATTATTAAGCATTTTTAGTTCTTCATTTGAGACACTTTTCCTTTTGTTGTTTATTTGCTGCACAAATTTAACTGTGGCTGACTTTTGCCAGTTATTGTTGCTGTTGTTGTTGTTGTCTTATTAAGGCAAGTGCCTCACAGGATGCTGATGATGATGAGGAGGAGGATGACATATTTGCACAATGGTTGACCGCTGGAGGCCAGTTTGCAACAAGGCTGCTGCTGCTGCAGCTGCTGCAGATGTGGTGTCAACTGGCTGCATCGGTAGCCATGGCTGGTATATGGGATATGGGCTATGGGATATGGGATATATGGCATATTGTCAATGTGCATAATTTCGCATCACTGCTGCCCCGCACCTTGGGGCAGGTTGCAAGTTGCAGGCGGTGCATCGCATTGCATTGCATTGCAGATGCCATCGGAGCCAAAACCATTTGTATGCATTTACCAAACTGAGCCCCAGCTGAGCACGTATTGGTGTCTTTGTCTTGGCTGGGGCATGCAACAGGGGCATGCAACATGGGGCATGCAACAGAAGGAGCAGCTTGTGCGGGTGCTCCGTTTTCAGCTCATTGTTGATTTCAACACAATTTAGTGTCTTATGCATGTGCAGAATGTTCTTGTTGCTGTTGTCGCATTTCCTGTTGTTGCAGTTGCTCTTGTTGTTGTTGTTGTTGTTGCTATTGCAGCAGTTGCTGCAGTTGCTGTTGCTGTTGCTGCGACTAGGAGAGGCTTTTGCTAAATACCTGTACATAAGCAAGAACAGCAGACGACATGACCCCGGACATTCCTGGGGCATAGGCAAACAAGTCACAGCATATGCACACACACAAACACACACACAAACACACACACAAACACATACACACACACAAGCACACACACTCCCGCACACTTAAACACTCTAAAAAAATCATCCTTAAATTTCGAAAGTTTCTCTTGTCTTTAGAATCAAAAAGAATAAATTTTAAAAATTAGAAAACAACATTCCCAAAAATATAGTTACTATTTCTGTTTTTATTAGAATTAATTTGTATTATTTTCAATTATGTGTTCTATGAATTTTTTAAAAATATGTTCGATTAGAAATATATTTTTAAGCAATTTTTTTAAATTTTTAAATGCAATTTTCTTTTTAAATTTGCAATTTTCTTTATTAAATTTTCTTTTTTAAGTTTGCATATTAAAGTTTGGCTTTTGTCTAACTTAGAATTTTTAATTTTATAAATATACTTGATGATATATAAGATAAGTTGAACTTGCCGTTAAAAATAAGGAAAATTTATAAAAAATTCAGAACGAAATAATTTTTTTTGAGTGTATTTGCGTCGTTGTATGGAAAACAGAATGAGTTGCATGTTGATTAAGTCACCTGAACACACTCATGCAAAAGCAAACACACAACAGTTGACACAGGGAGTGAGAGGGGGAGTGTAAGAGTAGAGGAGAGTGGAAGAGAGGGGTGGGGGGAAGGAGAAGCATGTGTAGTGTAAGCTTTTCGGCTTTGGCAGGAAGTTGAAGTTGAGTTGTTGCTTTTTATGCAGCTGCAGTTGCTGCCGTTGCTGGTTGCTGTTGCTGCTGCTGCTAAAAATTGCTTCATTAAGTATTTCTTGTTAGCTGGTCTGATGTCTGTAGCTGTGTATTAGTAACGCTTTTATGCTAATGTCCTTCGAATGTGCCACCATCGAGTGCTGAGCAAAAGAAGACACTTGCAGCCAAGTCGACCAACCAACCAACCAAAGCCAAGCAATTTGACAATAGCCCAGAAAATATGCGTGTTTTGTAGCCAGCTTATGTATGTTCACTACACCATTACCTGTGTGTGTGTGTGTGTGTAAGTGTGTAAATGTGTGTGTAAGTGTGCGTGCGTTGAATGCAAGATAATATTTGTGGCAAGTTAACTTGGCATATTCTTCATAAAATAAACTTTAACTTCAAAAATGCAAATTCGTTAAAATATATTTTGCGCAAGAAATAATATTAAAATAAGCAAAAATAAATATTGAAAAATAATCTAATTGATGCACGAGAGAAACGAAATTTTGTATCCTATTAAATATTTTTCAATTTATTTTTTATAAACACTATAAATAATTATATAGATATAAATATTTACATGTGGCAGTCAGCATTTAAATTTAAAAATATTGAATAAAATAAAAGACATGTTAAAATATATGTGATTTTTAGCACATTCGCTAATTTTGAATAATTGATTATATATATTTAAATTTAATTACTCTACAAATGCCAAATGGTCTCCTTAATATTTAATTTCATCTTCAATTTAAGTGAATGTTTTTTTTCTAATTGGAAAATAATGGATTAAAGCAAATGAAAGTCTCAATGGAATTGTATGTCAATTTCAGTGGAATATATCACACATTACAGGTTTAATAAAAATATATTTTGTTAATATATTAAAATACCAATTTATTTAGTGCAACTGTATTTCGTTTTTCAATTTCTCCCATCAATGTTTTTTTTTTATATTAAACCAAGCTGATAAACTAAGCAAGTCTAAAATCTTATTTGTTGAGAATTTATGGCATTTTCTAAAATTGCTCTTCAGTTTTCATGACTTTATTTCAATTATTGCTGCTTGCAAAGAGCAAACACACACACACACAGTGGCACATACACACACACATTCCGGCAGCAAATGAAATGTAAATTGAAAAATCTGCATGGTTTCTGCAATCAAGATTTTGTTGGCTGCCAAATTTACACACTTTGTCAAGAGTTTTGGCTCTAATTGTCTCAATTTAAGCCGCATAGTTTCAATTAGACGCCAGACGTTGCCATATCCCATATACCCAGCACACCCCCCCACTCTTCACCCATCCCTTAACACAGCTCATTTAAAATGGCAACGCACATATGCCTATTTGTGTGTGTGGCTCAAAACACACACAAAAAAAATAAGGCGCAGCATATTTGAAATACACTTTTAAATAAAAACAAAAAAATAAATTCTATATATGATTTTTTTTTATTTATTTTGTATTTTATAAACAGAGATTTGTTAACAATTTCCTCAGATTAAATTCTAATATAAGTTTATAGAGAAAATTTAATTAAAATTATAATAATAATAAAACTTAATATTTTTGCAAGCCTTTCTAATTAAAAAAAATGCTTTTCTATATTTAAAAATAATTTTATGTCTTGCAAATTATAAAGATATTTTTTGTTTTTTTAATCGTCATTTTTTTGCTTAGTGTATGCAAATTTTTAAGCTGTTTACGCTGCAAAATTATGCCGTCAGCGCGCAGCTAATAAAAGGCGCTACAAACTATGCGTCGCCTGAGTGATGAGGCAGCGGAGCGTTAACCGTAATTTATGTTGCGGCAAACCGCCAGCGAGCAGCAAACAGCGAGCAGCGAAATGTGACGTTCTGTTTGCCACCCAATCAGCGGGTTAGGTTTTTGTTGCAGCATAACTGTTTATATTGCTTATTTAATATGTGCACGGTTGCCAGGATATCAGCCATTCATCCCAGCCAGCCAGTCAGCCAGCTAGCTCATCCGTTCATCCGCTCATCCGTTCTTTCATTCCATTCCATCAGGCAGCCCGACAAGCCGTCATATTGCCACACAGCGAAGGCAACAAACGTGTCCTGGCTGCGTCAACAATGGCTTTTATTGAGTTATGCCGCTCATTTGGTGGCGCCACCAACATCATAACAATGTGCTCATTGGGACATCCCTTTAAATAGTGGCGCGTGTCAATTTAGCCCAGGTTTGGTGGCTTATTACCTTCACCTGCCACAACTTGCTGTTGTTCCACAAATGTTGCCAAAACAACGCGTTTATTAAATTCCACGGTTCATCGCCTTTTGTGCCCACGATTATTATTCCGGGAACTGCGATCCAAAGGGAAACAATGCATCGCAAATAGAATAGTAGCTAAGATTTCTTTATGTGTATTTAACTATTTACAGGCCAAGACAATATTTGTTTATTTGAGCGGTTATCTTGCAAGATATACAAGTGATAAAAAATTAATTCATATTTAATTTTATTTTTGTGCAATTTCACAAAAATATTAATTTCAAATTATTATCTTTTTTTAAATTTTGATAGGACCACTTATTAAAATATTATAATTTTTAACTAGTAAAAATCAGCATGTATTGCAACCGACAAAAAAGTCATTTTTGAATTATCCTTATTAGAAAAAAATCCATTAACACAACCAAAAATTATAAACGAATTATTAAAAAATTAACTTAGACTGTATTTAAATTTTACGATTAAGGCATAATTAATTTTAGATATTTTAAGTATGTTTAGCTCATGAAATTCTTAGCTTAAGTCACGTTCTAAACTGTCAACTAAAATTGCGTTTTTTTATGTGTATTTATTTTGCTTTGTCAGACTTAGTCGAAGACTGCTTATAAATTTCTTTGTCATAAATTAGGAACTACTATTTTTAGATTTGTTAAATATTCTTAGCACATAAAATTCTCCATTTAACTCAAGATTTAAGCAGCTTACTCAATTTTGTTTATTTTTGTTTGCTTGTTTATTTTTGTAATAAATAATGAAATGAAATACTTAATTTTTATTAAAATTTCTAAGCACATTAAATTACAAATTTTTGTTTATTAATTTTTCAATAAGAAATTTCTTTGTAATAAATAAGAGATAAATTGGTAAAAAATGCAGAAAAGAAATGTTAACATTCAAACATCATTCAATGCTTGTTTAGATTGTGCCTCAAGTTTATCGGAGTTCAGCAAATACTTTGCTCAATTTATAATTTCAGTATTCAGCCACAGATAAGTAGCACAAAGAGAGTTGCAAGGGGCTTGTGGAATGGAGTGCAGGAGGTGGATATTATGTTGCATGTTGCACTAGGCAAGCACTTAAGAAACGCAAGTTTGGCTTGCACCATCAATAGTCGCTTCTTATCAAACATTTACAGTCACTTGGGCAGCGCTGCGTATACGTAACTTTTGCGCTGCCTTTTCCCCCAACCATCATTTGCTTGCCGCTTGCCGCTTGTGGCCATGTGCAATGACTGCGCAAAACGCAGCCTAACTGGGCTGCCAGCGACACTTGCCAAGCGGGGTTTTCGGGTTCATTTTTCAGTTCATTTTTCATGCATTCAATGGCCACACACAAAGCGACGCGCCAGACGCTGCCCAACAGCAGCGGCAGCAGTGGCAGCAACAGCAGCAGCAGCAGTGGCAGCAACAGCAGCTGCATTTGCTGCCTTTGTGCTGCACAAGAAACACAGGCACCAAGCATCGGGTTAAGGGAGTCCAAGTTGCAGTCAGAGTTGAGTTTCAGCTAAAAAATACTTTAAAAAAAAACAATCTAACTTAAATTTAAAAAATAAAAATCTGCCTAAGAATTACCAATTTTTTCTTGTTTTTAGTAATATTTTTATTTCCTTTTTAGAATGACTCTTTATTAATTTAAATTCCTTGAACCATTTTTTTTACAATTCTTTCTTGAATGCAGGAAGAAATAATGCAAATTTTTAGACTTAAATTAAGTTTTATACATTTTTAAATAATATAAAATAAATACAAAATGCTACTGATTAATAATAATATAAACAACAAAAGATTATATTAGATGCTTTTTTAAAAGAAAAAAACCCACAAAGAAAAAATACCTCAAAATTCAAACACTTGATTAATTTTTAAATTTCTGACAGATTATGGTTTATTTTTTTTTGAGTGTAGGGCAGTGACTGCTTTTCATATAACAACAATATTTTATGCTCAGCTGTCTGGCTTTTTATGCATTTGTGCGGCGGGGCGAGGCTGAGTCGTTTGTGCTGCCTATGTGAAAAATTATACAAAAAGCCAAGAGAGTCTGGGCCGGGCCAAGTGTTTGCCATGCACTTGACTGTGTTATTCTTGTGTCCGGGACTCTGATGCATAAATCAAGCAGCAACCAGTAACCAGCAACCATTTAAATCGTCAGCCCGATGTCAGCTGCGTTGCATAACTATTAAAGTATCCGTTAAAGTTTGAACAAGATGCGATAAATTTGATTGAGCAGCAGCAACAATTGCAGCAACAGCAACAGCAGCAACTCAAGGCTTACATGTGTAGTTAAGTTTGAGTTGGACATTTGCATGCATGACAAAAGCGAAGCCGGCAAGCACAGAACAAATCAAAGATCCAAATGCAATTGCAATTGACGAGGACAACAGCAAAAAGGACAGCAACAACAGCAACAGCAGCAGCAGCAGCAAAAGGGACAACAGCAGCAACATCTTTTAGGAAGAGCGTCCGATTTCAAGCAGTAAAACAAACTTTGGCATTGCACAATTTTCAACTTTTTTTTTCTATTATTTTCTTTTTTTTTTATATATATATATTGCTGTCAAAGCCAACGGAAGCGCAAACGGAAACGGCAAGGGAAACGGAAACGGAAACCAGGCAGCCCGCAATAGATCGCCCTTGGCTGTTGACTCGGACCGAATGCTTGCAACTTGGTAACGTTGTGCTTCATATTTATTACACACACACACACACAGACAACAACACACACAAAACTTTTCCACATTAAAAACAGTCAAGTTTTGTTCCTTTCCTCCATTCCTCCCTCCCCCTTCATTGTTGCTTTGATAGCGCCACGTTTATCTTTCGAGCAGAGCAACATGAAATGGGTTTGGTTTAATTGGCCAACAAAACAAACGGCCAAAAACTGTCTCAAATGGCGCATGAGCTACATGCTCAACACAACAAGATAATCGTCAGAATTTTAAACAATATTTTATTTAGTTTTAAGTATTACATAAAAGTAGTTAATTTATTTTAACATAATTTTAAGAATTTAATAAGAAGAAAAAAAGGAAGAGAACAATTTTTGTCGCTGTTTTTTCAGTTTGCATTGTTATATTAACACCACAAAAGTGTCAATATTTAATAGAGCAAACCATTCAAAATTCTTGTAAGAAAAAATTATTAATTATATATGAAATAATAAAAAATTATATTCATAATAAATATTGTAAATATATACTATGATTGTGTAGCAGCCATGTTTATTGCTAATTTATATTTTCCGTTAAAAGCACAGTTTTGAAATTTATTTTGAGTTTAGTTAGAATTTGCAATTGATTTTTAAATTTGTTAGTTTTGCACAATTTTCATATTTAAAATATATTTAATGGAAATAAATAATATAGTTTAAAAATTTAAACATTTTGTGGATATATTTAACAACTGTGCTAGCAAAGCTGATCAGGAAAATATATCATAATTGCTTGGAAATTAAAATCTAACATTAAAATCGGAATCAACAACTTTGAGTGCTTATTATAAAAGCAGAGTTTGCGATAATAATTTATTTCGGGATTAGTTAGAATTTGCAATTGATTATTAAGTTGGTTAGTTGCACATAATTTTGACACTCAAACTATTTAAAAAAAAAAATATATATAGTTTAATAATTTAAATATTTTATGTATATATTTAATAGCTGTGCTATCAATTCTAATCAGGAAAATATATTATAATTGCTTGGAAATATCTCCCTCAACATTTAAAACTAACATTAAAATCAGAATCAACAACGTTGAGTGCTAATTTATATTTCCCCTTAAAAGCATAGTTTGTAATTTATTTTGAGTTTAGTTAGAATTTGCAATTGATTATTAAGTTGGTTAGTTTCACACATGTTTCATTTTCGAAAACTCCCAAACGAGAACTGCAAACTTTGCCAACAAAATTAACTCATTTTGCTTTATTATCTAAATTTGATGTTGCCACAATCTAAAGTCGCTAAAATTTTAATTGGCAAAACTTTATCCAATATAAAGCACAGAAAAAAAAAAGAAAGTTAAAAAATGCTAGAAACATAATATTTGAGGCGTAGTTTTCCAACACTTTTCCTTTATTTATTTTAACATATTTCTATGATTTTTCTGCAAAAAAGACTTGACGAAATTTGATGACAATTGCGAAGTAGCGGTAAACAGCTACACACGTTGCATATGAGTACATTCAAAACTCGTTATTTGCTTAATGGGGCAATTAAGGGTGGTGTCCTCTTAAGGAGTAAGTCCATCCGATAGCGGGTCGTCCTGGGCAACCAACGCGGCAACCAAGCAACCCACACACACACATCGGAGCCATTTCTCTGTCATCCGAGTGATTTTTATTCTCAGCGAAACTGCAGCCATTTTGTTTGATAATGATTGCCAACATCTATGGAAACAGTAATTCCCTACACCCCCTCCCCCCACCTTCCGCACCCTTCTCAGTGCCTCTCCTCATATGTGCCATTTTCTCTTCGTTAATTTGCATATTTGCTTTTTCGCTTTTGATGGCGGTTTTTAATGGCAAATGAAATTTAACTCCGCACTTTCCAGGTTCAGCTTAAACATGACCTTGAGTCGTATGTTTTTTAATGCCAAACTACATAGTTGTCTACAACAGCGGTCAAAATAATATGTCTTAAAAAATAAATTAAAAAAATAGCTTAAAATATAGTTAAAATATTAGTAAAATTGTATTTAAATCCAAGCAAAAATAAAACTAAATATAATTAAATATTATTAATTGGCATAGTTATATAATTTATTAACAATAATTACCGTTTTTAAATTTATTATTTTTAGTATTTAAAAACAATATTAATTTAAAATATTTCCAGATGAGAAACGAAACATTTTTATTTTGCAGAACTGAATTTTGTCTCAAATTAAAGATTTTTTAGAGGTCGCAATAAAATGTGTCATATTTTTATTAAATGCTTTGCTACTATTATTTTGACCGCAACTGTAGAAAAATGAGCTTAGAAGCATATCTAAGGATACAAAATATGAGGAAACTTCATAAATTTGAAAATGAATATGATAAAAGCTGCTGATTTCTTGCAGCACTGCTAGATTAAAATAATAATTTATATAAATTACAATCAAACAAATAATTTAATTATGTCTTTCTTTAAATTGAATATAATAATTTAAAAAAATGTGCGCTTTTGTAGCACATATTTCTTATTGCGTATTTACTGTACAAGCACTTTCACGCAGCAATTGCCATTTATCACTCGGCTTCAAATTCAGTTGCACATCCTTTTTGGCCACAAATTCGAGTGGCAATTGCTGAGGAGCCACTTGTTTAATTTCTGTTTAACATTACGCTTAATGCATTTACACAATAACCATGCGTCGAGTTGTCCAATCCCCCCCCCTCTATCTCCACCCCATCGTTTTGTAAAGCTTTTGCTAATGGCCTTATAATTACTGTCCAGTTTCAGGGAACAACAACAACAAAAACAACAACTGCAAAATAATTGCAGATTTTCACAAATGGCACAAACTGCACAAAAAATTGGCAAGAAAATACGAGTAGAGTAAAATGAAAGTAGAGCGGGTTTCATTAACTGACCCATGTTGCTGTTGCTGTTGCCGTTTCTGTTGCTGCCACATCTCTCAGTGGCGCCCCAAAAAGTTGTCTCAAGACAGCAGCAGAGCATAATAACTTGCCTCAGCAGACGCATCCTTAACTGGCAACTGGCATCACTTTCCAAGGCAAGACTGTGTTGCAAATACTTAGTATGCAATTACCAAACAAATCGGGGACAGAATCCAGAAAACACTCCCAAAAAGATTCATTTTCAGCAATCGTTGAAATTCTGTTCTATATTAAAAAAGTGTTTTGGATACTTGCTTTAATTTATTGTCTAGTTTGTTGAGTTAATCGACAATTTTGCAGAGTTGAGTTTTATTTTGTTCCAGTTACAAATCAAAATAACAATAAAAAGTAGCATTTTTTTGCTGCCTGATGCGAGTCTAGTCTGAAAAAATAGTCAAGTATTTTAGCTTTTCAACCAACTCGATGCACTATCAAATTTTCTGAAGGCTGCCAGCGAAAAGAACGACAAATGCTGAAAAGTATGTGAAGAAGTTGCCACAGTTGAGTGTCTTGCAAATATATCGAATATCCTCTAAACAAAAGTGTGCAAGAAATGGGTGTAAAAATCAGAAGAGAATACAAAGTACACTCAGACAAAAAATGGGTGTGAATATCAAAAGAGAATACAAAGTACACTCAGACAAAAAATCCAACTGAATTTTAGAAATTCGTAGAGTTATAAAAATACGAAAGCAAATTTTATAAATTTTAATTGTGGCTTTCTAACTATGAAAGTTTTCAAACTTTAATTTCAATCAAAAGACCAAATTTAAATAAAATTTTCTGAGTTTTTTATTATGAATTTTTTTTAGGAATTTTATGTGTGTTTCTTTAAAATATAAATATTTTATAATAATTTAAATATAACATTTTTAGATTAGATATTATTACTAGCAAAACGAAAAATCGGAACACAATCAAAAAAAAACTTTCTAAAATTAAGTTCGGCTTTCACATTACAATTGCCTTTATTTTTCAGAGTGCATTCATGCAGTGCAGGGTAACTGCTAGTCGTGCTTTTCCTATATGGTTAGTTAGAGCGTCTGGCAGCGCCATTTTGAATTTGTAACAACATGCGCGTTGAGGCCAATTTGCATTTGCATTTGGAGTTGCCAATGGGTTGCCAATGGGTTTTGCCGGTTGCCAGCCAGCTTGGCGCCTCAGCGCTGCTCTTTAGCCGGCAGTGGTTTACTCCAAATGCGCTTGGGGAGATGCCATTTAACTTTAAAGAGCAAGTCACTTTAAAGATGAAACCAAAGCACAAAAAAAATTGAAATAACAAACTGCAACAGCAACCGAGCCAAAGGCAAACAACAGTTGCAACAACAACAACAACAACAACAACAACAATAATGTTGGCAGTTTATAATTGAACTGAGTGTCGCTCGAGCGGATCGAATGGTTTCCTCATCTGCTGCTCGTCTGCAAAAATGGCCAAAAATAGCCAAAAACATTCAACTTGATTTTCGGGTAAAATGCATTGCACATGCAACAACGAACAAAATTCACATGCATTAAAAGCCAACACAGACAATTGTCACAATTTTTCGTTGTTGTCTGAGCCACAGGCTCAAGTCGAGGCTGAGCATAAATTTAAGCCCACACTACGTATACTTGATTGCTGTGCTAGTGTGTGTGTGTGTGCGTGTGTGTGTCGCCTGTCTCTCTGCATATGTATTGCCTATTTTATATACCCTGTAAATGTTAAGAATGTGCACTCAAAACGATAGAAATGACACACACTCAGAGAAGCAAACTTGGCAAATGAGAATTAAAGTTTAAAATTATGCAAAGCATTTAAATTTAATGGATTTAAATTTTAAAAATTAACTTTATTTATATTTATTTATATTACTTGAAAAATGAATTTATAAATTATTTTTAAATTTTTTTTTTTTAACATTTTTTTGTTTTGTTTTATTTTATTTTATTTTTATTATTATTTTGGGCAATGCTTTTCAATCTTTAGAGTACCATTCACAGAGGGTATTTGCATATTGTGGCACTGTTGCTGATGCTGGTTGCATTGGACACAATGGACACTAACTAACTGCGCTGTCTGATTTGAATGTAATGGCTTTGGTTTTGCTACTTTGACCGACTCCAATTGGAGACACCCCCACACAAAAAAAAAAAAAAAATCTACTATTTGCAACAACATGTGAAATGCATGTGGCAGCCACGCAACTGTCAAATGGGCTCAGATCTCAATCAATTGTTGTTGTTGCTGCTGTTGGGCCTTTGACTTTTGCGTTTCCTTCCCCCCTTTTAACTGCCCCTCCACTGGCCACTTATTTGTGCCTGGTTACTGCCGCAGGTAAGGCATATTTACGAGCTTGTTATTATTGTTGTCGTTGTTGTTGACACGCCTTTTGTGTTTAGGCCATAAACATTTTTTATTATCGCCTGCTGCTTTATGTGTTTGCCTTTGCTTCTAATTGGAAGTTCTAAATTTCATTGTTTGGCTTTTAAGCATCAATTGTTTGCGGTTAAAATGGTCATAAATATTGAGAGTGCTGACCATTCACCAGTGTATTTATTTTCGACAATGCATCCATCCATCCATCCATCCATAGCCAGTCCCATGGCCAATCAATATGCCAACCTACAAAAAACCCGTTTATGTGTTAGCCAGTTGACACAATGAGTCCCTTGGGCTGCTTCACTTTAATGTAGTTGAGGAAGTGGACTTTAGCTTTAATGATAAGCAAGGATTTGGTCAAATTTGGTTATAACACTAAAAGGCAACTTTAAATTGGTTTATGACTTGGAATGATCATTTGAATGCAGAACAGAGAAAATAATAAGAAAAAAAAAAACAAATATATAACTTATACCAAAAGAAGTTTAATTGCAATGTTAACTATTTCTGAAACCTTTACCCTTTTTATTATATTTATATTTATTAATTTGCTTTCAGAGACTGGAGAAAAAAAAAAATTAATTTAAAAAAAAAAAACGTAATAATTCTGTAGTCAACTGATCTCGACTACAATATACCCTAAATATTCTAATTTAACTTGGCTAATTTCCCTTTTAAAACTTGTGCACCCAGAAAGAGCAGGCTAAACTAAAGAGTTAAAAAAAAGAAAACGAATGCTGCGCATATTTTTATTCACAAGCCCGAACTGATTTCTAATTGGCCGGCTAGCAACACTTGCATATATACATACATATTTACATACTTACGTACACGCAATCGTAACGGGGTCCTGCAGATATCTGTGCACCCAGATAAGAGCAGGCTAAATCATTTCTTGTATGAAAACGAAAGCAAAATAACGAATGCTGCGCATATATATATTTACAACTCCAACTGATCTCTAATTGGCTGGCTTGCACATACATACTTACATACTTACGTACACGCAATCGTACATAACGGGGTTCTGCAGAATACGCACAAGAACAGATGGACGCTCGCATCGGTGATCATCATGTCATCTCTTTCTCACACATGCGCTCGCATATTTATGCATACAGAAAATGCTTGCGGCTGCTGATAGAAATGAGATCAATATGAGAATATATTTTTTCTATCGTAACTTGGGTGTTTCTTATCCGATCTTGATGATGCACTCAATCGTGCTTACACTAGTAACATTAAAGTTTGTGTAATCGAAGACAAAAGTATCGTATTAATTAGAGCACTACAAAAAAAAACTATTTTCCCACGAAAAAAAATTATTTAAATATAAAATGAATTCCCAATTAAAAGTATATATAAATATCAACATATCTGTATATAATTTTCAGAACAGAGAAAATACAAAAACTTGTTTAATTGCATTGTTTAATATTTTTTAAAATTTTACCCTTTTTAGTATATTTATTTATTCACAAGTAATTTTAAAAATGTACATAATTTAAGAGAATTTCTACAAATTAATCAGTGCAATTCAACAACTGTTTAACAATTTTTATAACAACAAAAATTATTTCATTATAAATTTAATTCCCTAGTAAAAATTATATTTAAATATAAACCTATCTGTATAATATGTTCAACATATAATTTCATAAATTACAACAATGAGCAAATTGTAAAATTATATCCGTAATGAAAAGTTCACAATTTTCTCACAAAAGTAAATCATTGACCCCTATTAAAAACTTCAAGAACCACAAATTATCTACAGTCCGAACTTTTGAACTTTTTCGCCACCGTCTTGGCGGGCGCCTTTTGCTATTAGCGTACAAAAGTCAAAATTTAATATACACACACACACACACACACTTACACCAATTGGGCGCTCACTTCAAACAAATCCAAATAATCCAAAAGGAAACGAAAACTTTTCAATTTTGTAGGCTGTCGACAGAAAGTCGACTTTGGGCACAAAACTTGGGTTGCCTTCCTCGTGATTTCTCAGTGCGCTCTCTCTCTCTCTCTCTGTGTCTCTCTCTCACTCCGTCTAAGTCAGTACTTTCCGCCGGATGTTGCGTTTGATTTGTGCTGAAAAATTGTACACACAGCCCCTTTGGACCGCAGCAGCACAGCACTCTGTGGCAGCCACACCGCACCACTCAGCCGCAACGCGCACGCAAATTCTGTTTGCCCAAGTGTAATTTCTTAAGTAAAAGGTAAACACTTTTAGCATCTGTAAATTTAGCCAAAGCCAGAGCCAGAACCAGAGCCGGAGCAGAGCCGGAGCAGAGCCAACTTGAGCTCAATGCAAATGACATTGCCACATTGGGTGGCACTTGGCTAACTCACAGACACAAACACAGACACAGCCAGAGTCAGAGTCAGAGTTCAGCGACGTCACAGGCAGTGCCACCACAGCTCAGCACCACTTCATATTGCAGCACCACACACCACTTTACACTATTTGCAGTTCAATTTGTGCTGTGTGCCATGGGAAATGGTAAATAAAAAAAACATTGTTAAAGATTTGTTCGGACTCTTTGCAGCAGATTGTTGGCCTCTTAACCCAAACATTGTATGCCAAAATGTGTCGTAATCTGCAACTGCTATTGATAGCCCACCAAACGTGTAATGCACTCTGCCACACAACGTTGCACGTAATGCGTTGCATAGTTATATTTTTGGCTGTTATTAAAAGTAAGTCAACAAAACACATTCGATTTGAATAAAAAACATGTATTTCAAATAATCATAAAATAATAATGTCCTTTAGGGAAAAAAATATAGTGAATATAATGGCCAGTTGAAAAATTTGTAATTGACAAGAAAGTATATATATAAATATAATATTCGTGTTTAGTATCACAAGCCGAGGATCTTCGTCTCTAAGAACCAGACGATTTCTGAGTCCATTAAACAAAACTGTAGCAATATTAGTAAAAGATATAGATATAGATATAGATATAGATATAGATATAGATATAGATATAGATATAGATATAGATATGAATATAGATATAGATATAGTCTTATCGGTTGAGAGACCACTACTTAGACATATTTTGCATCAACTATTCAAATTTAATTAGGGTTGAATAAAAATAATCAATAATATTTAATTGAATATAATCTTTTCTAAAATATTAATGCACATTTCTAAAAAAAAGTATTTAATTTGAATTTGAAATTTAATTCAATGTACCAAGTATTCAAAAGTAATTTAATTTAAAGTCCTTAATTCAATATAACGATTTCTAAAATTAATTAAAGAATTCAAAATAAAAGTAATCAATTTGAATTTCCATTTTTATTACTATGTACTAAAAAATAAGAATGTTTTAAAGTACAATATATCTCATATATAGATCTCATCCTGGTTGATATGATAAATGGATAGCTGCATTGACTTGGTTAGAGATGTAGATTAAAAATAAAAATACTTAATGTTATGCAAGAAAATTAAATTAAATTAAAAATAAAAATACTTAATGTTATGCAAGAAAATTAAATTAAATTATTCAAGCTAAATGAAAATCTAATTTAATATATATTAATATCTACAAGCCATTTTCATTTACTTAACAAACTGAAGCAGAAGGTTTTTTAATGTACCACTCTCAATTGCCTGTCTCAAATAAATATATATAATTAAGTAAAATAAAAATAAAGTTCTTCTTTTAATAAAACATAACTAATATTTTATACAAACATTTTTATACTTTGTATATTTTAAATGTATGTTTTTGTATTTTAATTTATACATTTCGACTTTTTGATATGTGTGTCATGATCAAAATTGTTTGCGTTGTAAGCTGAGCTGCAAACAGAGCAGATGACAATAATAACAATAACATGTTTTGTATGTGTGTGAGAGAGAGAAAGAGTTTAGTTTGTGTGCCTTACTTAAATAAACAACATTCAATGAATTTTCAATTAACTTTGATTGGCACTTTTCTCTACACACTTCACTGGCTTCCCACAGGCTGACAGAGTAGCTTGAAAATCAGTTCGTCTCCGAGTTTGGAATTTTACACTTGATAGTTTATGCAAAACAACGAAAATTGTATAGCAAAATTGCCAGGCTACAACTACAACAATAACAATAAAATTTTGTCTTTATTATTTCACTTGGTAAATCAACAAGAGAAAGGCATTTCCGTTTGTGCGTGTGTGTTGTGTGTGTGTGTTTGTTGTGTGTGTTTGTTGTGTGTTGGCTGGCAAAAATTTTCCAATAAATCAGATTACATATCAAAAATTAATACGACAATATTAGGCATCGACATGAGGCAAATAATGACTTTTCTCTTTGCACACACACACACACACACACACACACACACACTTCTCAGGTATTTGCCATGTGAATTGAGCTTAATGAATTTGATATTGTTTCACAATTTCAAATCTCAGAAAAAGCATTGACAAAAACTCATTCTTACTTCCTGCAACCCATAAATTAAACCTAATCTGTAGCAAACAAAAATGTTGCTTTAAATAAGTCAACAACTTGCGACAATAATCAATTTGAAATTTCTAAATTTCATTTCATTAAATACAAAGTTTTTTGTATTTAAATCTCATCAAAGTAAAGCTGTAAATTATAATAAATGCAGATCATAAATAAATATGACAACTGAATGAGACTAAATTGAGCTAAATAAACAAATTTTCTAATAAATCTTTGAAAATCAAAACGTCAATATTTTAAGTTGATATTTACATGAATTTATAATTTGTTTTCTTGTCTATTTTTTTTAATTTTTAATTTATGCAATCTTACAAAAGTGAATAGCAATAATTCAACTATAGATAAAAAGTAATGAGAACAAGTATAAAAAGATATTAATATTGTAAATATTTAAATGTTAAAAATATTTTATAATAATTTAATTTTCAGCTTGCACTTTTTAACTGATTATCAATATAAACATTGACTTAAAAATAAGCTGAAATTGTCAGAGTTAAATCTCAATAGATAATAATAAAAAGATGATAGAAAAAATATGTTTTGCTTAATATAAATAAATAAGAAAGAAATTCATATTAATGAGATAAATAATAATGGATTACATTTAGGTCAGGGCTAGGCTAAATTTATAATTATATAAAAGCCATTTGCATACCAATCTCAATACAATAGTCAGCCTTCGACAAAATCACGACACAAATTCAGGCAAAACAAAAAAAAAACCAGAGCTGTTAATAGAAAACCAAATATATATACGTGAAAAAGTGGCATAAGCAGTGGCAGTGGCAGTGGCAGTGGCAGCAGTTGTGGCAGTCAGCAGTCAGCAGGCAGAGGCAGGCACAAAGCAACAACGACCAATGCAGCAAAAGGCTTATTAAAATCGCATAAAAGAAAGCGGAACTTTTACAAAGCAGACGCAAACACTCACAACACACACTCGCACACACACACACACACACACACACCGAGACCACATACGTTTATATGCACAAACAGGAGCACACACACACAACACACACACTCGTGACCATATATGCATGACGCTTAATACCATCCACCCAGCCACAGGCAACACCAACACCAGCAACCCCAGCAACCCCCACCAGACCCCCTTTGAAAGCAAGCCATCTTGTATGGGGCACTCGGGCGCATAAATCCGCGCTAAATGAGTTTAACACTTGGCTTAATAGTTTGGTTTTATGAAAAGCAAAAACAAAACAAGCACACAAAATAAAAAATAAAAAAATGAAAAAAAAAAGAAATCAAAAATGAAAACGGAAAAAAGAAAAAAGAAAATATGGAAAACGGTTGAGTGAGAAAAGCAAAACGAGAATGTTCAGCAAAACGTCATGGGAAAAAATTTCCCACAGCATACTTTTATGCGCAATAGAAAACTTGCAAATCGCTTTTTGTTTTCATTGCCGTCAAGGGGTAAGGGGAGTGGGAGGGGGTGTGTGCGGTGACTCCAAGTGGGCGTAGGCGTGCAGGGGGGGAAGGAGATGGGTTTTAGCTGGTGCCTTTGAGCATTTAGCTTGGCTTAGTTTGTGTTCAGTTTCGTTTTTATTTCTATTAGCAAAACCAGTTGGCTAAATAAAAAAAAGTGCAGCCTGCGCACAAGAGCGAAAGAGACAGCAGCAGTAGAGAAATACGTAAAAAAATGAAAAAGAAAATTTGCGGAAAAATAGAAGAGTTTTTTCAATGAACGAATGAGCGAAGGGAGGCAAATTTGCTGCGGCCAAGGCAAATCGCTGTTAGTTAAATGTTGCAACAACAACAACAACAAGAACAGCGCTGGGAACCACAACAGCGAACTCATTTTAAATATTAAATTTACACACGTACACACACGCATACATGTGGCGTACAGCATGTGGCATGCAGCAGTTAATATTTTACAAGCATTTTACTTTCAACATAATTACAGGTGGTGTCTACGCCAAGTAAACCAAACAGCCACCTCTGCCAGGCACTTTGAAAAACTATTTGCGCATAGACAAGCACACACACACAAACACACACACAAGCACACATTTACACACACATGCATACATATAATAAATACACACACACTCATACATAATTTAGTGCAGCACTTGGACAACATTAATGTGTGTAACTCTCTCTCTCTCTCTCTTTCTATAAATATATATATCTCTGTCTCTCCTCTATCTCTCTCTACACTCAGAAAAACTCGAATATTTTTTTTTTAAATTACTTCTAGCAATTTTTAATATATAAACACATTTTGCTAATATATAGAAACTAAAATATTTTTTTTTATAAATATTTTCTATTATTCAGCAATAAAAGATAAAAATGCAAAGATACTTTCTAATATTCAGTAAAAAATTAAATTTATTATTTAGAACATTTTGCTAAAATCTGAGAGCAAATATATATTTTTCCTTTATTTTTCTTAAATTTATAAGAAATATTTTCTTTTATTAAGATATTAATTTACCAAAGGTAAAAATGCAACCATTATTTTTACAAAAAAAAAGACTTTTTAAAATACTAAGTAACAAACCAATTTGGGCTTTAATATTTCTCTCGGAGTTTCGTTGTAAAATCATAAATTTTTTCAAATTCAATTTAATGAGTTTATCGATTACCAAAAGTGCCTATAAATGTGAAATCTTAAAAAACTAATTTTTAGTTACACAGTTTAAGTAACCAAAAAGCTAATATTAAAATTGCCTGTGTGCAGAAAATTTCTAAATTTTCGTAAATATAACAATAATTAATTATTAATTATAGAAATAAATATTTTTTTCTTCACAAGGTGAGCTAAATTTGTAGATTTTTATTTTTTCAAGTGTAGCTTGAGCCATATCTGCAGCTGTAGTCGGTGCTGAGTGCTGCGGCTACTCGACCAAAAAGCGGATGCACCTCACGAGCACATAAACACACTCATGCACACTCACTCACACACACACTCACACACACACATACACACACACACACACACACAGACATAAGCAGTCAGCGGCTCGCAGCACCTGCTGTGCATATTTTCCAGCTAATACATATATAATTTTTCGCTGCTTTCACATTTTTTTTCTTTCACCATATTTTATTGCCTCGATGTGTGTGTGCGAGTGTGTGTGTGTGTGTGTGGAATATTTCTTTGGTTCGCCGCTCAGCGTGTTTGTTTTTAATATTGTTTACCTTAGCAACATTATAGTTAAGTGCAGCTCGAAATTTGTATGTATTCTTAAACAGAACAACTAAAAAACTGAAAAACTGAAAGAAGAAAAAAAATATTCGTTGACAGCGCACAAAAATGCAAAAGTGCATTTGTTTTGCTTATGGCTTAAGGCATAAAGTTTTTTTCTTTCCCTGTTTTTGTGCACTTTCAAAAATATTATTCATACAAAGAGCTTTCGAGCGTGTTCCATCTTTTTTGTTACCACATTTATCGAGTTGTTAACTCAAACTTGGCATATCAAATTGTTCATGTATAAAAATACCTAAAAAGTATTTGTGCCAAAGATAAATGTTTCCATTTAAGCTTTTGATTTGGGTAAACTAATATTGATAGAATGAAATACTAGACACAAAATCGAAGGTGATTGATAAAAATAAGTGCACAAAAATATATGCAGAGGCTTTATATAAATAGGTATTTGAAGTTGTCTAGAATCACGTATCGATTTTCGATAGTATCAAATGATGATTGTTTAAATATTAATTCCAACTTTATAGTATTGATAAAGTGTATAAGAGAGCGCTGCTACTTTGAATATTAAATTTAGTATTTACACTAAATATTAATCTACATAGAATAGACAATATTATTAAAAGAGAAACGATGAAAACACGCTTAAAAACTTGTTGGCAGTTTCAATGAGTGGAGAAATGCGAGTAGTGAAAAAACGTTAAAAAGTTTTTCATTTGCCGCAAGGCACTGCAAAATTTAATAGCAACAAAAAACTTTGCATACGATTTATAATCAGTATATCGTATTTTTGACTTTTTACCATTTACCCTACCACACCAAAATTATTTGTGTGTGTGAGTGTGTGTGTGTGTGTGTTAAATCTTAACAGCTAACAATTAAGTCGCATCATAACGAACGTTTTGCGTAAATTTAAAAACTTTTTAATGCCACACACTTGCGGGCTTGTTGAACTTCACTTCAGTGGGAGATAAGCGGCTTGCAAAGTTTTTCACCATATACAAACTATGAGTACAACTGCAATAACTACCACATATACATATATATATATACTGATAAATATATATATACACATATGACAGAGGGGAAAAGTGGCAAATGGCAAGTCAAAACTACAAATGCAATTAATTGCTTGCCCCTCCTGCTGTAATCGGTGAGCCAAATGAAACCATAAAACGTGCCTTAGCATAATCAGTGTGGCACATCTTATGCCATTTTAAATAATCACCTACCAAAACACAACCAACTTGCCTCAGCCTGCGGCATATCTATTACAAATTTCACAAAAATTTTATATTCGACCTTTTTGGGGGCACATGCGAGCATTAAGTCTCTCTCCGGGCACAGATAAGGGGGTAAAGGTTGACATAACACTTACCTAAAATAGTAAAAATAGTAATTAAGTCTTTACAGGAAAAGAATTTAATTTGCTTTTGACTATAATAATAACAAATTAATAAATTTGTTAATTATATAATAAAGTGGAGTAGATATTTTTCCATATTCACATCCCTTTGGATTATATTTATAGTTAATAGTCAAATAGTTTGTGTCTATGTGTAAATAATACGAATATATTAATATAATCTTAAAAAGTACTTTAATCCAATTAAAAATGTATATCAGTAATTTAATAATTAAATAAATAAAGTAACTTAATAATTAAATAAATGATAAGCTTCCTCAGCAATAGATAAAAATAATGCGCTGGGCAACCACAATTTATTTTAATAAATATAATATATATATACATAAAATAAATATATAACTTTCATAGACAGAAAACTGCAGTTTTTTGTGAAATACACGAAAAAGTGTAAATGGATTTTTTTTTGGAAGTTCTGTGCGATATTTTACCAAATTGACGGGGCTACACAAAAGTGTTGCACGGCGTTGTTTGTTTGTTGTATTTGTTGCTGGTGCTTGTTTTTGATGTATTTGTTTTGCTGGCTGTTTGTCAGACAACTGGCAACAAGAACCCGCTAGCAGCAGGCTGGGGCCAATTAATCATGCAGCTCTCCCCAATAGATTTAAATTGTCACATCGTTTATCAAGCGGACAACGCGGCAAGTGCCAGTTGCAAGTACTACAAAAAAAAATGAATAACTATGCAAAAATTCATAAAATTAATAAATAAATATTTAATATTTATTTGGCCACATGTTAGTTTATAATCAAATATGCCCTTCTCGAATTCTGTGTGATATATATAAAAAAAAACTTATTCTGCATATTCTACAAATTGCTAATTATGCTTCTGGCAAATTGGTTGTAATCCGCTTAAAAGCGGCTTACGTAACAAATCGAAAAAATCCACATAATTAATAAATAGTCGGCAAATCGAAGAAAATGTAATTTCCATTTGAGTAACTAAAAAATAAGCGAAATTAAAATAAGTTATGCGTCCAGCGAACAAAGCAGAAATATTAAGTGGAGAAACACGCCAAATCCGATGGCAAACAAAAAACGGAAACGGAAACGGAAGCTCTGCTAATGTGCTGCAGATGCAAAGCAAAAAAAAAAAAAAAAATAAAGTGTGTTAAAAGATAAAATATCAATTAGTGGATCTTGTCTGCATCAACTCTATCAACTGAATCCAAATTGAGCTCTTTCTCTCTCAGTTTGCTAATTGAAAAACAAACTTAATGTGCAGCAAATGAAGCCGGAGACACGTTCGCAGCTTCATTTTTAATCTGCTTTGCGTAGAAATATTATTTCTGTTTATTCAAATATTGAAATATATATTCAAATGCAAATCGAGTGCATGCGAAATGTGCTGGCCAAATAACAAGGCAATGCAATCAGCAACAAGAAGTGTTAAGCAAGCATTGGGCTTGACACTATCTTGCCACCTACTCCCCCCCACCCACAAACCCCCCTACATACACAACACAGTGTCCGTGTGCGTGTGTGTGTGTGTGTGTCAGGCAACGGAAACGGAAGTGTGGCACAAAAGCAAGATGCATTTTAGCCTCTGCTTTTGATATGCAACTCGATGAATACAGCTGCTTCTGCTCATTCAAATATCCAGCAACATATCCTCAAGAAAGAAAAAAGAGTCGTCCTGACTAGAAGATACCCTTTAAACAGCAAACAGCCTTTTTGGAATTTATTGATTTTTAAATAACATCTTTGGTTTTGACAGATAGTTTTAAAGTTTATGCAGATTAAATATGACAAAAAGTGATACACTATTTACCCATTTTTACAGGGTATTCATATGTTGTATATATATATATATATATCTATCTATATATTTATGTGTGTCCTTACGTGCTCGTATTTCTAAGCAATTTTTCCTTTCTTATGCTCATACAGCACGCATTGCAAATATTTCAATATATTTGCATGATGATGCAAGAATTTAAAATGCAAATGTTTTCCCATATTTCAGAGCGAATTTTAAATGCTCTTACAAATACTGAAATATTTTTAATTAATTGTTTCTTTATAATTTTTGTTTGTTCTTTGGTAAATTTATTTTACATATAATCTTAATTTCCCTTTTACCAGTTAACAAAAAACTTGCTGCCTTTTTCAAGCTTGTAATTATTTTCTAGACTCTTTTTGTGTATTTGGTATTTTTTTAAAAATTGTTTTTAACTAATGAAAAACATACCACATATTTAAAATGTGCAAAATTTAAGTTACAAATTAAATAAAATAAAATTCAATTTAACAAAATTTAAATTGATATATAAAAAATGTATTTTTTTTTGAATAGTAAATTCAGCAAATATCAAGTACCAAAAATCAAGCATGTCTGGTATTAAATTAAGAGTTTTGCAAATGTTGCACTTATTTCAAGTGCATGCAACACACATCACAGCGAGCAGAATGCTGGAAATGCCACCAAAAATGCTGCTTTTAGTGGATGAAAGAAAGCCAAAACGAATGCAGCTTGTCGACATTTGAGGAAGTGAGTTATGCAACGGCAACGTGTCAGTTGCAAGTGTGGCAAGACTTAAGGTGCCACCTTGGAATAAGAGAGTCAAACACTTTGTCTGGCCACGTACATGTCACACAGGACGTATGCGCAATTAATACACAAAACGTTATAAATGCAAGCAAAATAAACAAAAACAAGTTGTCAATTTGGCAGAGGTTTCATCATTTTTAAATGGCCATATGAGTAAGGTTTAAGCAGAGAGAGAAAGAGAGAGAGAGGGAGAAAGAAAGAGGAGTAAAAGAATAAGAATATTTGTTGCAATGAAACGCGAAATATGTGCAATAAAAGTGCTTAAAATAAACGATGCGCAACTTTATTAAAGCGCACACTGAAAACCCAATACATTTCCACACACACACACGCACACTCACACACACACTCACACACACATACAGAAAGGCATATGCATGGAGAGTTATGGGGGCTTTCAAAGGATGATAAATGAGTGAAAGAGTTAAATGCCAGCTCAAGGCAAAGACGCAATCGAAACGAGGGCCATTAAAGCTATTTTATGGTCAACAAAAGCAGCTGAAAAACTCAAAGTGAGTGCAGAATTTACCATTTAATTGCGCTGGCCAATCGATCGGACCAAGGCCCTTCTTTGTTCATACCGTAATAATTGACATTTTAAATACGAAACTGTAGCAACAGTAGCAACAACAGCAGCAACAATAGCAGCAGCAACAGCGGCTCACATGGCGTATGATTGATGTGAGCTGAGAGTCGACAGCAGATGGCAGCGAGTGTGTTTGCAGTGGGGCTAAGCAGCTTACAGTCAGCCAGTATGCATAAGTAGCTGAAATTAAATTTCTTCCTCTTTTTCTTCTTCTTTTTTCCCCTTTTTTTTTGGGGGGGGGGGGGGGGGGCAAGCGCAACATGTAGCAACATGCGGCATACATCCGTCTGACGGCATGTTTATGAAAAATTACTTAAGCTGCAGCAACATGAAAATGAATTTTTCAACAGGGCTCAGTCTGTGTCTGACCTGCTGTCTTAAGCTGTCTTAAGCAGCCAGGATAACAAAACAAGCACAACACACACACACACACACACATACACACACACACACATATATATGTACGCGTGAAGTGAGAGAAAAGAAGCTGCAAGAATCGCAGCCGCAACAGCAGCTAATAAATAATTGTGCGGTTAGCAAAGACAATGGCAAACGCCTATGCGTTGTCCTTGCCACAAGGCTGGAAGGCTAGAAGGACTGCTAAAACCCCCCCCTTAGAAGCAGCAGCAACATAAATAAGCACATATAAATCATGCATGCCTTGGGTCTGCTCTTTTCTACTCCGCCGTATAAATACATAGCAACAGTTCCGATTAGAAGTTAACGTCTCTGGCTGAGCGTTAAGCACAAATCGTGAGCGTTAAGCACATAACTCACTCTTAAATAAATAACAACAAAGAGGGAGAGAGATAGAGGGATAGAAAGAGAGAGAGAGGAACAAAATGACCTAGACAGAAAGCAAATAGTTTATCAACTATGGAGAAAGAGCGCAAGAATTTCCAAGTCACTGAATTAATTATTTTGAGGAAAACTATTCCTTTTACTCCACATACAATTAATTTCCTGCTTACAGCTACTAAAATGTAATTTAATTTTATCTAAATAATTAAATTAATCAGTTTTACAAGTGATTTAAATTTCATCTCCATTAATGAAAAGTTAATTTCTTGCTCACAGGCAGTAAATTATTTTAATTGATTTAATTAAAATTTTATATACAAACTAAATTAGATTTATATAAATTTTAAATCAATAAATTAATCGTAATAAGTAGAATTGCTTGCTAAAATAAGCAAAGCAAATAAACCCATTTATTTGCATAAATATCATTAAAATGTAGCCAAATAAAACGCACAATCAACGTAAACAAACATTTGGCGCTCAGTGTATTAATTCCCATAGCAACTTTTAATTAATTCCAAACCATTTAACTACAAACAAAGTCGGCATAAAACGCACCCATTTTAACTGAAGAATTATCTCATATTTCGCATTTCCCACTGCCATGGCCAGCACTTTAAATGGCTTTAAGCGTGCTCTCGACCAAAAATAATTAGCACCAATTTTTGCTCGTAACTTAAGTTGCAGCCAGCAGCAGAAAGGGTTAATTAAGCAGTCAGTTTTGATTGAGGCTACTGTGAAACTGAGCTCACTTTCAGTTAATAATTATAATATACATATTTATTTTTATAGTGCAAAGTGCATCAATAGTTTCAAGTTAACCAACACTTAAACACTGCAATAACAGGGGAAACACAAAGTACTCGTTGGCAACAGAGCAAAGCCCAAAGGCGATTTATGGCCTCAAAAGTAAGCATATTTAATTACATATTTTATCCAGAACATTAGCCGCAACACCTACGCGAACAACAATAACAACAACAGCAACAACAACAACAAGAGCAACAACAACAGGAGCAACAGTAACTGGAGCAATAACAAGAAACGACTTCATTGTTCTTGTTTTGGGGCAAGTTAAGAAATTATGGCAGCTTAGCTTGGCTCAGGCCAAAGCAGCAGCAGCTACTACAAATGCTTAGACAGAGTTTTAGACTTGGCCCATAGGCTTGTGTGTGTTTTTAGCAAATTAGGTTAGCAAACTAATACACACACAGCAGACATTGCAGTCTGCGGCTTGTCCACGACGTCAAGTACAACCACAACAAGCCAGAGTGCTCTAGTCGAGTGAGCTCGTCTAGGAGTTGCCCTGCAATCAGCTGTTTAATATGTTCTACATTTAAGAGAAAAAATATTCTGAAATTTAGAAAATCTCGTTGATAGCTAAAAAAGTTTCAATTTTGCCGTCCAAAAACACAAGAAAGAAATAAAATAATAAGAAATAATTTTAAAAGCTGTTTTATTCTGTTTTTGTTTGTTTATAAAAACCTAGCCTACTTATATATATATATACCTATATATATATATATGAACTACAAAACTGCCCTGTTCTACACTCAACAAAAATAATACTGCATTTTAGAATCTCGTGTTGAAAAAATAGAAAGTTTCAATTATGTTTTCTCAAAACACAAGAATAAAATGAAGAACTTTTCCAAATTGTATTTCCTGTAAACAGTAGTAAATATTTTGAATAGATAGCCTAATTTTTCTTATATAAATATGTATATAAATATATATATATACATATATTTAAATTTCACTATTTCTTATGGATTGAATAAGCTCTTACTGGCTTTTGAAATATATATTTACTTAACAGATTCGCAGCTGCCTCTGCCGTCCGCCTGTTACATACTCGTCCACAAAAATCATAATACCCTCTTGAAACCAATTTGTAATGAGTTAAGGGTATTACAACTATAACTGTACATACTTGCTACAACTTCATTAGGTAATTCAATGCGGCTCTTACGTGCTCCGCAGTGCTCGTCTGCCAATAAACACAATTTTACGCTAATTGGGTAACAAATATAATTGCCAAGAGCAGCGTAATAAACCACACACAGACCGCACTAACACACATAAATTTGTCTGTGTGTGTGTGTGTTTGTGTGTGTATTATTGTGAGCATCTTGCCCAGTTTATTTGCCTGTTGATCTAGTGGCAGAGCTGGAATCGAATGGTTGGAGAATCGACCTCAACAGGTTCATTAGGTAAGTTGTCCCGGTAACCCGTCCACAATGCACACTCATCGTGTCGTTGTCGGCATTGTGCGGGCCATCAGTGTGATTACCATCAAGTGGTAGGCTCTGTGTGGTGGAGTTCTTACACTTCAAAAAAATATGACTCGAATTATTTAAGTGCGTCAAGAGTAACTCACTATATTATTCAGATATTAAAATATATATAAAAAGGGGATTTCATTTTTCTAACTAATAATTGAATTAAAAATGAGGAATTACTAAAAAAACTTATATATTTTTTCGGTGGGTGTTCCAAATATTAAAAGAACTAATCAATTTTCAAATCATACATTGACATTATCATAAAAAATATTATAGCAAAAAATATGCCAAATATTCAGGGTGTATTTTCATTATAAACTTAACATTGGGTCTTTTGTCGTTACTATTAATAAATAAAAATAAAAATATTAATATTTTATATACACAAATATTTTATATAGTTTACAAAAATGCACATAATTTAATTTAGCTTAACTCTACAAATTATAGAAATTATGTCTAAAGACGAGAGATATTTATAGTTGTCAAGGGATTTTCTAAAATTCAGCGCAATTGTTTTTTCTGAGTGTACTCTTAACCACTACAAACCGTTTGCTAGCTGCTGCTGTTTTCTGCTTGCTGCTGCGTTTATTTGCTGCCGCGTAATGAGTTTCTCGATTCATTATTAATTAAACCTAAACAAACTCGGCTGCTAAATTATTTGCAATTCAACAGGCAAAACAGCCAAAATCCCCACAAAACTACACAAAATGGTAAGAAGGTAAAATAAAGACTTCCACAGATATCCAGCCAGAACAAGAAGAAGAAGAAGAGAAGAGAAAAAAAACTCAATTTGCTGTTTGGTTTTTGTGCGCTGTTGTTTGCTTAACGGCGCTTTCGATTTATTTGCATTTGGTTAATTGAAATAATTGTCCTTAATTTGTTTGTGCCTGCGAGCAGTTATTCCCACCCATTACCACCCATCCTTTAGCACTTCCCACGCACTTCCCCTTCCCCCCCACTTCAGCGTGGGAAGCGTCTTCGCATCTTGGCGCAATTTATTGTCTGCGATTTGCGCCTCTAATGGCAGCCAAATCAATTATTTGCAAGCACTTGGGCGTGGCACAAGAGCAAAATTGATTAAAATTGATTTGCCACAACCCTCAAAAGGCTCAAAAACATTCAAACGTTAAAGCATTCAAAGTCCACTCCCATCCCCCCTGGCCTTGCCTTGACTTGACTTGACTTGATTAAATTATTTACCATTATTCTGCGCCAGCAAATCACTCCAGCAAAAAACCCCTCGTCCTTGACATTTTCTGCTTTGCCAGCATTGTTATTCGATTCGAGTCCTTGAATTGAACCAAATCCCCGCATGAGGAGTGTCTGATTGCCGCTGCTACTCAAAAATCAGCTTAATCAGCGAACAAATATAGTCGAACCTAATTAACTAAATGATTTTGTTTGATTTATGAGATTAATCACATGATTAATAATTATTCTATTTTATTGTATTAATAGCTAATAATTTAATAAATATATCCTCTTATATATTTTATAATATATATTAATTAAATATTATAGTTTTTAATCTAGTGAAAAGAAGAGCATATTATAATTTTGTGGTAGGATTCAGCAGAATTTATTGGATATATTTATCAAAAGAGTTAACAATTTAAAGCTTATTAAAATTTTAAAAATATATCGAAAACTCTTGTCCAAAAATAACTAGGATTACAGATAATTATCATATCAATTATAGGCGAAAAATTCTTTGCTTTTCTTTATCGCAACTTGGATGATTCTTTAAAGAGTTTTCAATATGATCGTCTCCTTTAACTTTGTATATATTAACTGTTGAAATTTTTGGCATATGAATTGTAGTCATCATAAATAGTTATATAGATATATATTCTCAATCAACATCTCAAGCTGAATTTGTGATAATTTTATATTTGCAAACTCAATTTTGCATCGAACCAAATTCAATTGTTGAGCAGCGAGTAAATATTCATTTCAATTTGTGTCAATTTGCATTTACCCTACCCTTCACCCCTGTAAACTGTATTTAGCGGGAAAATAGCTAATGGACAGACATGATTAGCACCCGAAGCCGCTAAGAGCAGGTGCAAAGTGTAAGCCACACAAGCACCACAAAAAGAATAACACAACACGCATACGACATGTAAGCCGCATTATGAATATTTTGTCAGCTAAGCGACACGTTGGCAATTGCGCCACGCAATCGGGCACCCTGGCAACCCTGTGCCACCCACACAAATACACCCAACACACAAATTGCAAATAATTGTAATGAACATGAAACGAAAAGCAAAAACATTGAAAACGCATTTCAGCTCATTTGATTTATGAATGCATCGCGACAGTTGACATTGCTATATATATATATATATGTGGGGAAAGGGGGGGTGGGTTTAAAATTAGAGGGGTGTGTGGGTTTTTGGAGTGGCGTTAAGAACTGCAATTATACATAATACAGCTAATGCATCAATTATGTCCCTTGGTACTTTGGTTGTAGTCCGCAAATAGCAAATAGCAAATAGCAAATAGAAAATAGAAAATGCTAAATGGAAAATTAGAAAATGCGAAATGGAAAATCGCTATGCACTTTGTGGCGATTGCATGTTAATTGCTAAATATTACACACATACTATTTACATTATTATTATTATTATCAAAATTATTGATTCAAATGTAAATTGTGTTTGCGATTTTAATACCCTTTTTGTACAAAATTGTGAGAAGCCTGCTTATAAACAATTCAAAATAAATATGCATTCGATTAAGCTATAATCCGATATACAAACTAATTTATATATATGCATATGTTGCATACTGCATGAGATCGGGATGGATACCTGATTATGCAGTTTTAATCGTTATAGAGCATTTAATGAATGTGGAATGTTATTTTACTTGTTGGTTGTGCCAAAGCCACACACAAAATTATGCATTTATACACATATTTGTTTTTTGTTGTTGTGCGTAATGCAAAATTGTGCGAAAATATTTTTATTTTGGGGGAATTGCAGCGAAACAATTTTATTGTGCGTAAGTCTAAACACACAAATGGCCAAATCAGCGGAATTCAACGAACCAAAGCTTTTAAGTTAATCGCAATTGATTTGGCCTTTTTGCGCATTTGCGCCAATTAATGTAACTTTTGGTCAATTTCCAGTTAATTGAATGTTACGAGTTGTGCGAAAAGACAAACTTTGGATTGAATTGGATTTTATTTTACTCTTTGCTGTGCTGCATTTAACACAACTTTAATACGAGGCCCAAATGTAAAAGCCAAAAACAATTCGACACACAATTCGCCACTTTTATCAGTTTCAATACAATTTTTGTGGGCCATGCCAAGTGAGCTGCATAATGGACTGCCATAGTCTTATCAATGCATTGCCATCGGCCTATGCCATGCCCAGCCAGCCAGCCAGCCAGCCAGCCAGCTGTCCGATCACACCTACCTGCCTCAGTATGTGTGTGTGTGTTCGTAGTGTGTGTAAGCAGCCGAGTATAAAATCGTAGCATACTTTTCTGCTGGCCAAATAAATACTTTGGCATTGCATTTCCCTCTAGCAGCTGGCAAAAGTATTACAGATATTTATACACTGAGCTAAAAATCTAGCTGAGTTTTGACTACAAGCATAAGTCAGCTAACTATTCAAAAAATGTATTTCTCAAATTAAAAAAAATTAATTTTTATTGGATTATCGATTTAGAGCAAGATTTTGTTGTTATAAAAATTTTTTTATTTATATTTAGAAATTCTTACTAAAAGGCAAGAATAACATTGTTTTTTGCCAGTGTACATATGCATATATATAAATATATATATATATGTAACATAAACTATATATATATATACATATTGCTTACTTTGTTGTTGCCACTTGGCGGCGCCGCATGTTGCTCGCTTGTTGCCCGCATATTGCGCAATCACATAAAACCGTTGCAATCGTGAAATTTCAGGTGCGCCACAGCAGCTCCAAAAAAAATCCAACAAAATAACAATAACAATAACAACTATAACAACAATAACAATAACAACTACAACAATTGGAACAAGTTTTACTTATATATGTAGAAAGTGCAAAATGCGAAGCAGCTTTTATTTCTTTGCTTTGTTTCTTGCTATTTGTATGGTTTTTATACCCTCAACACATAAAAAAAGAGGCTATAAAGGATATAACGAAAAGTACAAACAGTCAGAAAAAAGCAGCTGCAATCCCATTAATTATATATGTTCTTGATCAGCATCAACAGGTGAGTTGATCTGGCAGACTAAATAAGATTAATTGAGCAAGTGATTTAAAATTTAATAATAATGAATGAATTAAATTCTCTTTTATCAAAAGCAGTTCAGAATTATTTCGATAATTCAATAACTGCAGTTTTTTCAAGTATAGATACCTATTAAAATTTTTCACAGAAATGGAAAGTTAAACTCTTGTAATTGATACATAAAAAAAAATATTGTTGATCAATTGACATAATATATTTACTAGCTTTCATAAATATCGAATAAGAAATTGATATTTTCTTTACTATTTCTTTAGCTACTGATTGCAGGGTATCACACCGTCGAGCAGTCTCTACAAATGCATTCACACTTGATATCGCAGTTGTTTAGTACTTTTGCTATTGCTTCTACTCAGTCAAAAGCACTCGCTTCAAATAAATAAATGTGTTTCAGCATTGTTAGCTTAATAGTATATTAAAGCCATAAAATACAATATTGCATTTATTTCAAGAGTATAAGTATCTTTGCTTAAAACATATTTATTATTTACTTAAAGAAGTTCTCTTTTCAAGCTGAGAGTTTTCTATTGTTCACATTTCACTCAAGCCCATGGGGCGTATGCTTAATGTGTTTTTGGTAGTAATCAAAGTGCAAAATACGATTACGCAGCTGCTCGAGAATTAATTAACAGCCAAAATGAAAACCCAATTGAGTGCCAACTGCTGATGGCCAACAGTTTTAGGCAAGAGACAAAAAACAAAAAATCTTATTTTCAATAGTCCGAGTAAAAAAAAAACTGTAAATCGTAGCCCGCAACAACGTACCTGGCTCAAGTAGAAGGCAAAGGCAAAGGGAATGCCACCAAAATTCAGTTTGAGCCACAATTGAATGAATTTGGATTAACGAATAGCTGCCCGATCTGTACACACACACACAGATACACACACACACACACAGATACACACAAATACAGCTATTTGGGGGTAAATCGGTTTTAATTGATATTTACCAAGGTGCTTCATGTAAGCAAACACTTTGAGTTTTGCGTCTAAAGCAAATTTTCGTTTGCTGGAAATGAAATATAGTCGCCCGATATGTATGTGTAAACTGTATAAATACAGTTGCGAAAAAATTAATAGCACCACTATTATAATTTTAAATAAGAATCAAAATATTTAAGAAATAATAATTATATTTTTGTTACTAAGTAATATCCCAATAAATTATACAATAAAAAGTGATAAAAAAAAAGTAGAAAACGAATTAGAATCTCTTACACATTCTTCAAAGAAATAGTTAAAAGGACTTAAATTTTATTATTTTCATCTTTAAATTTACAATTTAATTAATTGATTTGCAGTAAAAGGTAAGCAATCACATACAATATTTTAGACAATAATTTTGGATTTAACAGAGAGCTAACTGTGAGCAATAAAGTTTTCAAATATTTAAGACTTTAAATTTAAAAGTCCACATCTCAAAAGTATTGATAAAATTTTTATTTTATTTTTTCTTCACTTAAATATGTTGAAAGAAGTAGAATAAAATTTTGATTTTTCTCATATTTTTTTTATTATATTATACGAATATTTTACATAAAAATGTCAATAAATACACTTTTCTAACACCGCTTTTCTTGTTAGAAGTGGTGCTATAATTTTTTTCTCGGCTGTAAACATGTATTTTTTGTTTTAACACTTTTTGGTTATTTTATTGAAATAACTGTAAAAGTAAGCAATGTTGTTTTAGCGTTATTATATTCACATTTTTCTGGGTGTGCATTGCATGTATTTTGCAATGAAAATGTTCAATTTTCATTTCGTTTTGGCCAGAACATTTTCTCTTTGCGATTGGAACAATAAACCGCGATGCTTTCTGCTGCTGCTGCTGCAACTGCTGCTGCTGTTGTTGCTGTTGTTGTTGTTGCTGCTGTTGTTGCTGCTGCTGCAGCTGCATCTGCTGCTGCCAGTGTTGACAAGTGCTCGCTGGAAAATTAACATTTTACCGCAAAACGGTTCGACTGTACCGACTGTCCAGTGCTGCAAATTTCAATTGTCTACTGTCAACACTCATCCACACACATACACACACACATACACACTCACACACACACATACATTGGCATACAAAATTGTTAACCGAAAAATTGCAGGAGTTGAGTGGTTGTTGTCAGTGGTTGGCGTTGCCACGTTTTGTGACCCATTCACCAGCTAGTACTGCTATGTCTGTGTATGTGTGTGTGTGTGTGTGTGTGTGTATGTGTGTGGCTTTTGCGGTCTTGCCTTTGCACACACATTCAACGTTAATTGATCCAACAGCAAAGCAGCAATAAAGGATTTGATTTTCAGCATGACAAAAGGCAAACCCCTTTCAATTGCCGGCTCTATCATTTGATTTTGGCCATCCATCCAGCCAGTCAATCACTCAGTCAGCTGACAGTCAACAAGTCAGTTAGTCAGTCAGTCAGTCAGTCAGTTAGTCAGTGTGGCAATCAACTTGTGAGCCATTGCCTTGTAATTGAATTTTAAACTTTATTTACTGTTTGCGCACGGTGCTCAAATGCTCAGCATTTGCCTAAAGCCAGACAATTGCTGGCAATGGGCGTGGCATGACACACACACATACACACACACACACACACTGACTAACATCTCTACTTGTAACACAAAAGTATCTACACTTCAATTACCTCAAAAAATTCAAATTGAAAATAAGAAAAGCTCATGTTTTTTAACTGCAGAAAAAAGAAGAGCGCAAAAAATAACACAACATTTGGCAGTTTTTTGGCTGCTTTTTTGGCTGCTTTTTTGGCTGCCACTTTTCGCTGTTGCCTGTCAATCCAAAAGGCGCGCACAACACCAAAATGCAGACACCGAAGACAGCCAGACACAGGCATTTAGGGGCAGGGGGTACACAGGTGTGGGAAGGAAAGAGGCGTGGCAGTCTGAGTGAATTATGGTTATCTGTGCCGCAACGCTTAGACGTACAGCTGACGGAGGCGCAACTGTTTCACAGTGGTTGCAATCAGTAAACACACACGAGGGCTTCAAATTTGTAAAAAAAAAAAAATGAAGTTGCTATAAATAAGCAGGTTAAACATTGAAAAATTGTTTAAAAAATAATGTAATTTTCACATATTAATAATACATTAGGAAAACTGGGTTTGAAGAGGGAAAAATAATACAAAAACATATTAAAAATGCTTAAAATCAATAATCATTTTCAATATAATAAAAGGCAATCAAAAATAAATTAGCAAAATTATATCAACAATTCTGGCCAACTTTTAGCAAGTTTTTTTTAAATTTAAATTTTATTTTAAAGCATACAAATCAATGAATTATGACAAATAATGTTGAAAAGTGAAAAGAGGTCCAAAATGTAGCAAATTTCTCAGTTCGAGAATATTTAATAAATAAATGTAGAATTTTTACTTAGTTTTATAAACGATAAAAAAAGAAGAAAATAAAAGAGACTTGGCTTATTTTAGTTTTAATATTTAATTAGTAATTAAAATTTTGCAACCTAATATTTTCACATATTTTTCACATTAGTTATAAATGATGCTCTAGTAAAATAATTAAAAATATTTGCATTTCGCTGAAAGCCAAATTGAAACATTTGTTCTATGGTTGGCAACATTTTGTAGATGCCACAGACAGCAAACATAATAATTTTTTGCTGACTTATTGTTGAAATTTGTAATTTTGTGCTGAGCTAGGCAGAACATGCTACAAAATCAGACAGACAGACAGACGGACAGACAGACAGAGGGACAGACAGGCAAATAGACAGAATGTAATTCGGATAATCACAAAATTATTGACAGTTGAGATTTGAACAAAAAGCCACGATAATAATCAATGACAGTAGAAGTTGCCCAAAAATAAATACAGACTGATATGTATATATGTATTTGTTGCAATAAATATGTATATATATATATTTGCCAGCTGTTGGCTGGCGCACAAAGGGAAATTTGTAGCAAGTCAGCAGGAAAAAAATGCATTATTAATAAGCAGTTAAATTTGCTGAGCAAACCGAACACAACCCATAAATAATTCACTGTCGAAAGATGCATGCGGCATGCAGCATGCAGCATGCAGCATGTAGCATGTGACATTTGGCATTGCACAAATCCAAGTGGAAATTATGCACATCGAATGCTGCAACTTCGGTTGCATTCAACGTTTACAATATTTTGAATATTTAATGCAACGGGAACGGGAACGTTTGCTCAACAGTTGACAGTTAACAGTTGACAGTTGTCAGTTGACGGCGTCGCGACGTGCAGATACCCTGCAAAAGATTGTTGCTGCCGCCACCTGATGAGTGATGCAACACGAGCTGCTCGACAGTTGGCTGTCAATGGCTGTCGCTGCCACATGCCACATGCCATCGTTGCTGCTGTGGCTCAGACTCGTGACGCTGTCAACGTGTTGCCCTTTTATATATATTTTTTTTTAATGTTAAGTCATGTGGCAGGGACGGGGTGGCATGTTGCAGGTAAGCTGACTGCAGCTTCAGCATTCAATGTGCGCAGCTGGCAGCTGGAATAATATCAAACTGTGTTTATGCAACTTCTTGTGCCACTCGAGCGAGACTTGATGTATGCTGCAGCAACACACACACACACACACACACAACACACACTCACAGCACACACCAATACAGGTTGCATTCCCCTGGACACCGTTATCCCCTTCCAGTGTTTACTCCTTTTTACCGTTTTATTAAAAATTCATTTTTGTGCGTGTTGCTTACATTGACATTTCATTTATGTTTGCAGTTAGTTTGACACAGGACACGCCCACAATCCAAAGTCCTTTTGGGTTTGCCTCGATTCAATAGGTAATTGATACAGTTTTCAGCTTCGTTGCCAACTTTGCTTCTATTTCTAATTCTGCTTTTGCATTCGATTTACAATCTTTCAACGCAGCTGTTTTTCTCTGCAGTTTCCTTGCAACTTTGCAACAAACATAAATAAAAATGTTTCAGTTCGATTTGCCTCAACACATTTGAGTTACTTTTGCAGCTTTTTTTTATAACTTTGTAAAGAAAACAAAATAAATTACTATACATAATAGATAAAAAATTTAAAATGTGCTATATGGTTCTATATAATATTAGGTGTTTTTCTCGTCAGACTCAATATGGAATTTTTTACACCTCTTTATTTTTGCATAGTTCGCTAAATAGTTAATTGATGCCATAAAATACAATATTGCATTTATTTCAAGAGTATAAGTTTCTTTGCTTAAACATATTTATTATTTATTTGAAGAAGTTCTCTTTTTAAGCTGAGAGTTTTCTATTGTTCACATTTCACTAAGCCCATGGGGCGTATGCTTAATGTGTTATTGGTTGAAATCCAAGTGCAAAATATGATTACGCAGCTGCTCGAAAATTAATTAACAGCCAAAATGGCCAAGATGGCTAACAGTTTTAGGCAAAAGACAAAAAAAAAAACTAAAATTTTTAATAGTTCGAATATAAAAAAAGCCTGTAAATCGTAGACCGCAACAATGTACCTACCTCAAATAAAAGGCAAGAGTGAAAACAATGCCAGCAAAATTCGGTTTATGCCACAATTAAATGCTTGGATTATGTTGGCTTTGAATTGGCAAACTGCTTTCTACTTCAGAAGGCTGCAATTCGAGCTGTCTTCAGTCTAAAGAAAAAACAGAATTGCATTTTGAAACATTGCCAAATTTAGTTCTCAGTGTATGTTGCAGTTGCATATAAACCAGTTGCAACTATTGATTGATTCTGCTGCCTTTGTTGGACACTCAACAGATTTTTGTAATTATTGTTCTCATTATTTTGTATTTCAACTTGAAGCAATTTGTTCCAGCATTGTTAATATATTTATTAATTTTTTTAATATCAACAAGTATCAAAAAGTAGAAGTATTAGAAGAAATTATACAAATGTATATTTCAGATTAATTAAACAGTAATAATTATTTATAAATTTTTTTTGAGGTATTTGAAGGTTGAATGGTATTGAATGGTTGAACAATTCTTGCATAAATTGGGAAGAAACTTTTCCCTTATTTGCCAAATTATTTAGCGGTCGCGGGATTTAGGCAGATTGTTTATCAGGAATTAGCTAACCTTTTTGGCACCTACCCTTCCCCTCCCCCGCGCTGCAGCTATTTCACTGAATTCGGCAAATTTATTTATGAACCTATTAAGTCTTAACAAGCCGCTGATTATAGCAATTTTGAAATTGATCGCTGCTGCTTTTTCTCATAGGAAAATCAAGGAAATACCTTATTAGAGGCTGCTAATAAATCTATTTAAAATGAAAATATTAAACTAAAACACTGCATTTATTCAAAATTAGGGTTCTAAGAATTATATTACAATATTTTAAAACTCGAATTATAAATTAAAAATAAGTAGTGCTTCTTCCCAAGACCAGATTTAATTTTTTATGTTGTTAAAAGCAATTAGTAAAAATGCCAATTAAGTTTCGGAAAAGCTGCTAAAAATCTATCCAACTGGCAATAAAAACTTAAATGAAGACTAAACATATCTCAAATAGCAAACCCTAATCAAACGCCATAAATTCAATGGCAGAGTTCTTGGGGGGGAAGGAAGGAAATGTTGGCTAACTGGACCAAGTGTCAATTACGGCTTAATAGCCAAAGGATAAGCGAAAATGCCGCAGCAAAGTGTGGCATGGTCAGAATGCGGCGACAGTTGATACTCCTTTTTTTTCTATTTCACTTCTTTTTTTTTTCGTTGTGCCACAAGAGTTGATGTGGCAGCTGTTGCCGTTGTTGTTGCTGTTGCTGCTGTTGTTGCAGTTAGCCGCAGTGAAAGTGTGAAAAGTGAACGACAATGAAAGCGCGGTCAGACGATGATATTATGGCGCTTTGAAGTGCCTCCGACACGATGACACTGCTGGTTGCTGCCACATAGCAGCAGCAGCGGCAGCAGCACCCACAACAACAAGTGCTGCAACAAACGGAAGCCAACAAAAAGGGAAGCAGGAAATGTCGCAAACACTAAATCAGTGAAGTGCATTCAAACCACTGTCGGGTGTCGACTCCCTCTGTGTGTGTGTGTGTGTGTGTAGAGGAAGTGCTTTGGGTTCTCTGTCTGGCAGATAGCAAATATTGATTCGATTAGAGCAAATGAAATGAAAGATGTTTGCCATTTTATTGCGACACAGACACAAAAAGCTCATAAATCACTTTGCTCAGCGCATTTCAAAAATTGATTGCCAACTTGTCTTAACGCTTCACATTTTCATCTTAAGGGCGTTATGGAAATTAGAACACACACACACACACACACATACATGCAACATTGCTGATTACGCAGCAGTGGCAACTCGTTCGTGCAACTCGTTCAATGCCTAAATTACCCGCAGACAAACCCAGTTTTGCTATTCTTGTCAATTTCCTGTCGCTTGTTTCTTGTTTCTTGTGCCTTGTTCGTTGTCAACACAACAAGTTTAATGTTGTTGTTATTGTTATTTCGCTGTGACATGTGCGCTGCCAAAACAAATCTGCGGGCGGCAGAGGCGTGCCAGTGGCACTGGCAGTGGCACTGCCTCATTGTCATGCGGCTCATCAGCGAGCTGCAATGAAGCCAAAAGGAAAAGCTGCCAAGACAAAGCTGCATGTGCATAATATTCAAACAGCGTCTAAATATATATATACATGTGTATGTGTGTGTGTGTGTGCTTGGGTGTGAGTGTGCTGTGGGCGTGGTTAGTGACTTTGAACTTACGGAAATGTTTACGATATTTTAGAAATAAGAAATTGCTTTTCAGGCAACTAAACTTTAAACATAAACTTGGATATAAAATAGACACTCACCAAAAAATTTGAATTATACAAAACAGAAAAAATAAAATCATTCATTTTTTATTTAAAATTTACAAATATAAAAAATTGCCTGTAACTGCGATAAGAAGCAAATCTGTATACTAGGAAATTGAGAATCGATTCGATTAAATTATATATTGACCACAATTTAAAGTCATCAATCACTAAATAGATTGACTGATTGATTGTTTGTGACGTGCTTGAAAGATTGGCCACCAACTAAATCAGAATTGGATACATTCTCGACAATATTTTTTAAACTAGTGTCACCAAAATATGAAGATATATTAAAGGTAACCAGATTCAAGTATCTAAAAAAAAATTAATCATTATTTCCAATTCTTCTCCATAAAACCCCAAACCTATAAATTTGAAAATAAAAATCAGATAAATTCGCACATTCAAAATTTTATAATTAGATACATCTTTAAAGATCGACTTATATATTCAGGAACACTAAGAAATAAAATTGAATTTACAAGAAATTTGTGAACTCTTCGAATTATTACATTAGAAATTATGTTAAATTACAAAAAAAAAAAAAGAAAATAAGTGCTGTATTAAATAATCACAATTTAGGCATTTTAGAGCTATTTTTTCTGAATAACAGTTTAAGCCAAAAATATGCCATTTTCGCTTAATTAAGGGGTATTTTTATCTGCGTGAAGTGAAACATTTGAAAATCCATTCAGTTTTGAGAAAGTTCTTGATCAGCAAGCGAAAGCAAACTTTTCCAGCGAGTTATTTTATTTCATATAATAAAGAGTCAGTCAGAGGATAAGTTCGTCCTTTTCTGTGCATTGTGCATTGTGCATTGCGCTGCAATTGTTTTTGTCCTTCGTCCTGCTCACATTGCTAAGTAATCACTGAGAAAAAAGGAAAAGGGCGAAAAATTCTTGGGAAATTTGCGCGCTAAACTTTTGCAGCGAAAAGGGAAAAGGAATAAAAGTGAAGACAAGGCCAAAAGGGAATGCAAAATCAAAGTATGATGAGGCTGGTTACCTGCTGCTGGACGGCCAGGACAACTGCAACAGGACAACTGGCCGCAATGCGGCCGCAACAAGAGTCCTGACCCCAGCACAGGGACACATCCTTGGAGCAGAGCAGGCGCAGAGCAGGAGCAGAGCAGGCGCAGAGCAGGCGCAGTCCATTAAACGTGTCAAAAGACGCTGCGCCCAAGGGAAACAGCGCAGCGAACTGTGGGAAAAGGCTATGTGCAAAGTACATAATACACTAAGAAAAAATTCCCCCCAAATTTTAGAAATACACCTGAAAACTATAATGTGTTTGGGGTTACTAAAACATTTTTTTATTAGAAAAATAAAACAGTTTTCATAAAATTTGGTAGGCTTCGGCAATGACAAATTTATTTTCTTTATTCCATGAATTTTAAACGAAATCTTTTATTTTTATTATTTGTAAAATAGTTTTATCTGCTAACTGCTTAAAAAAATCGTAAGTTTCTTAAATTATTTAAACGAATTAATTTTTTACGTAATTTGAGCGCACATTTTAAAACATTAATATTTATAATTTTTATGAGCTCTCTTTCTACAGTTCTTTGTTAAACATATTATTAATTAAAAAAAACATCCGCATTGTTCAACCAATTTTTTCCAAAATTTGTTAATATTTTATCCTTGAATTAAAAATAGAAAAACACTAATTTTTACAAATATTCTTTCTAAATAATAATATTAATTTTGCTTGACGAAAAGAGAATGATGAACTTTAAAATTAACACAATTTTTTGCTCAGTGTACACTATGCAGGCGCAAAACAAACTGAGCAATGGTGCATGCACACACATACACACACACACTTACACACTTGTATCTGTGTGTGTGTGTGTCTGCACTTTGCGGTTATCGCTCGTTTTCGGCGCTCGAGTGTCCTTTGCTTTTGGGCAACGAGGCGGGCCAAAATGGCTGCTGGCCAACAAGCGTCTGCCACAACAGTCGCTGCAAGTGTAATTGTCTATGTATATCTGTGCATGTGTGTCTGTGTGTGTATGTTCATGTGCATGTGACACTTTTTGCAAGTCAAGTGTAACGCAAAGTTTCGTTTATACCTTCATTTTCAGACAATTCGTTGATAGTGTTTTTGGTAAAGAATACAAACTGATTCGTTCATCAAAATCGTTTCGATTGTTTCAAATTTAGTCACATTTTAAATTGTGCCACTTCATTATTATTCACATCGATTTCTGCTTATTTTAAACACACTAAATGCCATTAAAATGACTTTATTCCCAAATGTAGGCAATCAAATATTTTAAATACACAGTTCAAAATATAAATTATTTTACTTTGTCAATTATGTATGTAGAACATGGTTTTTCCTATCAAAATGTGTGGCAGACACGCCCCTTTTGGAACGCAACCAAGCCGAAACAAACTTAAAATAACAATAGCAATGGCAAAAATAATAAAATCGAACTTCTGACCTCATAAAATCAAAAATTTAGTAATAACATGTAATGTCTTACGAAATGACACTGCCTGTGTGTGTGTGTGTGTGTTTTGGGTGAGTTGTTTCTTAATTGGTTGGTTTGCCTTGCAACCACGCCCACCGCACACAACGCCCCTGATCACTCTATTGTTTTGTACACACACAAAAATCGAAGTATTTTTTAATTTGAATAGCGATACACAACTTCAACTTTGAGTGGGTTTGTGTGTGTGTGTGAGTGTGTATGTGTACTTCTGTGTGTTCATTTTTTTACTGTTATGCCAACTGTGATTGCCTGTCATACATATATGTAGGCAACAACTCTACCCCTCCCTTTCCCCAAGTGATAGCATTTTGCGCTTGACTGCTGAGCAACGGCAATTTTATTGACCATTTCAAAAAGGGGCCACAAGACAAAAGACAAAAGACAACAGACAAGAGACAAAAAACACAGCTGGACAAAAGGCATATCACAGTTAACAAACGCGTGCTATGATGTCAAACAACAACACACACACACACACACACACACACACACATACTGGGAATATAACAATGGAGAACTGGCTGGATAACTATGTGTAGCAAATGCATAACTAAGATTTCCTATTTCAGTTAACAATTTGATAGCAGCAACTGGTTCTTGTGTCAACAAAGCGACAAACAGACAGACAGACAGACAGACAGACGGACAGACAGAAACAAGAATATTTCTCTCGATATTCAACTACATCTCCCCCCAACCCCCTTATCCACTTCTCTAGTGCACTCAACCATGAGACAAACAATGGTTAACTACAAAAAAATGATATTCGGTTTTGGTTTCCCTTCCAAATAATAATATTGCTTGTGATTTTAAATTTAAAGTTTTTCTTAATTGTCACAATTTACAATTGAACAATTGCCTTAGAAATTATATTGTTTAATTTCTAAGGCAATTGTTTAAACAGAAATTATACGTTTTGAATAGGAAACCTTAAAATTAAAGTAAAAGACAGAAACACAGTTAAAAATTTGAAGAGAATAATAATTGTAATTAATAAAGAAATGAAATAATAAATAGGTAAAATAATTATTATTATACATTCACATTTAGTTTTATATCGATTGATATTTATCTCTGATTGAAACTGTAAGTTTTTATTATTAAAATATTTTTTAAAATTGTTTTTTTTCTTTTTGGTCTTAAATAAATAAAAATAAAGTAAAATACTAAAATAAAACTTAATTGGCTAATATACTTTTTTGCATGCAATTCAACAAAAGCAGAGATAATTAAAAAACAATAAATTTACTTTAAAATGTAAGTAAACCTGTGAATAAAAATAAACAAGGTAAATTAAATAATTTAGAAATAAATTAATTATTATTTATTCACATTCATTATTAAAATCTTTTTTAAAATTGGATTTTTCTTTTTAGTCTTACATAATTAAAAATAGATTAAAACTGACATCATTTGTTAATACATTTTTTTTTTTTGCATACTTTTATAAAATAAATAAAAATAAAGTTAAATTCGCTAAATTTACATTTTTGCATATTTTCCAACAAAAGCAGAGATATATTTTTGTGTTTAACAAACTTGCCAAGCTTCTCAATTTATGCGTTGCACATTTGAAGAGTGTGCAAAGAAACAGATACACAAAATGGAGTAAAAACAGAAGTTGAAGTTTTTCATTACAAAGTGCAATTTGCGTTGCTGTTTTATTTTGCAAATGTGCAGTCAACGAGCAGAAATGTGTCCAAATGAGAAGGCCTAGGAAAACTCAAAGCAGGGAAAATACTTCATTTGAGAAATTGATATTAGAAAGCAATTAGCAGCATTGCGCTGGGAATGAGTCCCCCAAGAACTGATTGCCAAACACCGGTTCGTACAAGTAATTGCAATTAACGCCTGACAGACCCCGGGGACTGTCATGTGGAACTCGAAAGTGAAGTGGTAGGTAGAGGTAGAGGGGTAGGGCAGAGGTGTGCCAACAAAAAAAAAGGGCACTCGTTAAGTTTACAATTTATGCCCTTTTCCCAGAGTTTACTTATTTCTGATTCGTATTCGCATTCGTATTTATTCTCATTTCATTTATTTTTTGTTGTACTTTTGCTTACACGCAATTGTCATTTATCACTTTTTATTGATTGCCGCGAATTTATCAATATCCGCTTTTGTCGAGCACCGCCCACCGCCCACCGCCCACCGCCCACGGAGCACGGAGCGTATACGTAACAATTTTTAATGCCTTTCGATGGAATTCCTTTTCTTTTTATTTTTTTTGTTGCCCTCCTTTTGTGTATATATAAATATATATTTATGTACATTGTATTGTTATTGTTGTTGCTGTTCAAGGCATGAAATTGATGCGATTTATATGTGGGTTTTCCTGTAAAAGGGGGCGTTATGCTTAATGTGATTATTTAAAACAATTTTATTGAGCAGGTGGAATATACCTGGATACACAACCATAAATGGATACAGGTGATTTTATTAAGAAAATTAAGTAAGCTCAAGAAACGAGAAGAAAAACCAGTAATTTGTCTATGCCGAACTGAATGTCAGCTGCCAGACATGAATTTTTCAACAATTAATTATGCAAATTAAGCAAATAATTAAAAAAGTATTCCGAAAATGAAATAATGAAATTATATGAATGGGATGTCACAGGACTTACTACTGCTATCTACTCGCCAGTTGAGAAGCGCCATAAAATCATAAGCTGACTTAAATTAAAAAGTAATAAAAAAATATACATTTAGTTAATAATTACTTAAGAGCAATTTAAACTGTGAACTTCAACTTTCAACTTTCATAAGACTAAACATAAGACATAAAATTGTCTTATGCTATACAAGTGGATTGTCACAAATAAAGTTTCCTCAATAGTAAAATTTAAAATAATACCTTAAATACATAATAATTAAAGACCTACAACTCATATTTCTATAATTAATACTGCACATAAAACATAATTAAATTAAAAGTAGAAGGACAAAGAAATTGTCACAAATTAACTTTCCTTAATAGACTAATTAAAATAAATAATTTTAGCTAATAATAGTTAATAAGCAATATAAACTCTGATCTTCAACTCAACTTTATTTAACACATAGTAAAAATAAATGTAGATTTACAAATAGATTGGAACAAACTACAAATCGAATTGACTTTTCTTAACTACAACTTTAAATGATAAAATCCGATCGAAATCAGCTGCCCAATTTACCAACACACATTAAATAACATAACGATAAATGTGTGCGATGAGCATTATGGCCAGATAAGCTGTGACATATTAGAAGCGAAGATGTGGGAATAGAGGAGTTAACCCTCGGAGAGGGTTCCACTTTCTCAGCATCTCAACAACCCTTTTTTTTTTTGGCAATTTTATTGGAATGGCTGCCTTAAGTCAGATGAAATCCGAGGATTTTGCGTTAAGAGCTGCTCGCATGCAATTTGGCCAAAATGTATTACATTCAATTTGAATACTAAGCCGCTTACCAACACTAAAAGTTTGATGTGCACACAATAAACAGGATTTCTGGCTACAATTAGCATGTAAGCCGAGGCAAAAGGACACGCACCACTGCAAAAGCTCATGCATAAAAAATGTGAAAGGTCAGCCAGCAAAATGGGTTAAGCAGCGTAGACTGGCACTTGACGAGGGGTATATAAGAGGGGCGAAAGGGAGGGGGAGGAGGTGCTTTTGGAGTACATGAAGCTCGAAATTGGCATTGTGCTCAAAGTGAACAACCGCAAAACTGGCAGTCAAAGTCGCTCTAACCAGCACAATTAACACACACAAAGGGAATTCGCAACAGGAGCAACAAAAGGAGTGCGAGAATATCCTTGTGCGGCTGTGCGAAAGGACGCAGAAAGCGGCGAAAAGAAACGGATACTTATTTAAAATTTATGTAGCGTAATTACAAGCGATTTAAGCCATTGCTTGAGGGGTCCCCTCTCCTACCACCTTCCCCCTTTCCATTAAGCGACTCAAAATAGGCCCCGAATCGTAGGCTGGCAATCCTTTCGAATTAAAAAACTCAAATACAAATGGAAATGTGGCAAGAAAAGTTGATTTTTTTTCTTTGCTTTGCTGTACCCATTTAATTGACAGACGGAGGGCAATATAGGTTCTGGGGTTCGTTATGTAACAAATCGTAGAAGATGTCTTTAAAGGTATAGATTACGTTTATATAGCTTTGTGGAATTCTGAAGTATATATTCTTGACATAGATTCAAGATGCGTTATTTATTTATTTTAATATGCAAAACACAGAATCAAATCTGTTTCTGCAAAAATTTAAAAAGCTTTTCTTAAACCGACAATCTTAAAAATATAGTGTTGATAAATTTGTATAAATTCGTTTTTTTATTATTGTAAAATGCATTTTCTATTCCGGGAGGATTTTAAAAAATTTAAGGTAGATTTTTATCTGAGTATATACAAAACATAGAATTGAATCTGTTTCTTAAAAAATTTGAAAGAGTTCCCCTAAATTGACAATTTCAAAAACACAGTCTTGCTTTAATTTTATATAAATGTTTTTTATTATTAAAAAATGTATGTCTATAGATTAAAAATACAACTAAAATTTAAAACAAAAACCTATTTAAAAATTCAAAACCAGGTTATTCCATTTACTGGTTTAGTGTATATTTTTATATAAAATTATTTATATTTTCCACGTATAAAATTATTCTTTTAAATAATATGATGAGCTACACTTTTTGAAAAAATCAGGACGTGTTTAAATAATTTTTAAAATTTAAAAACAAAAAACATGTTAAAATTCAGAAATAAGTAATTAAATTTACTGGCTCGGATTTTATTATGATTATTAATTATATTTATACATATTTTTAAAATATTCGCTTTGATTAATTAGATGAGTTTTACTTGGCTAAAAAAGCAGATATACTTTGAATTATTTTTTGTATCTAAGTATATACAAAACATAAGATTGCATCTATCCTTTCCCTTATAAGCTTCCCATGGAGTATCTGCTTTTTATGCAGTCTCCCCAATAAGCATACTAATCCCCTTTTTGTTATTTTTAAAGGTATCTGCATTTCGAGCACCCTCAATAGTAATAGTAAGCCGCTTTTTATATTTTTTAGGGTTCCTCTAGCAGTTGGGTATGCCAGGCCAGGCCAGGACAGGCCAGTTAAGCATCTTAATGACGGCAGAATGAGGCGGACCACACTTTCAACTAGTCTATAATTTTTATCGGAAGCAATCTCGAGCCACGGACAACCACAAAAGTCATTTGCCTTTGGCAATGGCTTTAATTAGTTGCTGGATTGTTGGTTTGCTGGTTTTGCTGGTTTTGCTGGTTTTGCTGGTTTTGCTGGTTTTAGCTGGTTTTGCTGCTCTGTTGGACAGTGTTTATTAAGCTCGTCGACTAAGTAAAGAGGCAGCCGTGTCGAGTCCATTGCATCCATTGGGCTGATAATGAACTTCAATTATTTATACATGAGCCAACAAAAGCAACAACAACAGCAACAACAAAGTGGGCACAAATTTATTGCATTAGGCGCGTTTTAATTACACCTGTGGCAAACACACACACACACATACACAAACCCACACACAGTTGGATCTGTTCAGTCAAGTGCTGCCTGCTTGTTATGTGTATAATTTAATTAGTGACACCCACGAATGCAGCAGAGCCCAAACACACACACACACCTACACACACACCTACACACACACACTCACACAGTCACAGTTAGAGATGCTGTTCCCCACACCGACCTTGTCCTAATGATTTTCATGCCTTCGCATACTAATTTTGTCCAGGTAGCCACCTCCTCCTCCTCCTCATCCTCATCTCACTCCTCCTAAGTAATGATGGCATATTAAAGCCGCCATCCGTATCAAATACACACAACCAAAACAAAAAAAAAAAGGAAACAAAAAATCTACTCAACATTTGATGCTGAAATTTATTGCCTGTGGGCTGCCAGCTGCCAACTGCCCGGTGAGTGGTGCTTTGTGGGTGAGTGGTGCGGCTTCTCTGATAATGAGATTCAAATCGAATGCTGATTAATGCGCCACACAAATTGAAACTAAAACAAGTGCGTGTAAAATACAAAGAGGAATCGACTGAGAAATACCCTAAATGCAATTAAATATTTAATTATATTAAATTTTATATTTCATTAACGATTCTTAAAATCGGAGTCTTAGTTTTTTCAGCTGCACCACACTTTTGAAAGCCTTTTTATAGCGTTTGTTGTTATTGTTTTACCCAAAAAAAAAAGTCCTTGTTTATTGCCAGTTGAAACCCTTTTACTACTTGGCAATTTGCGCTATAAATCAAACATTTTCAGTTCGTTTCAGCCCAAATAGGCTACAAATATTTTATAGCTTGTTTTATTCTTTGTTTAGGTATTCTCCTGCCTAAATATAATAGTAAACTAATTTATTCTAAATTAATAGCTCATAAAAATATAAAAAACTAATTTTATAATATTCTTTACATTTTAAAAATGTGTAATAAAACATAAAAAAAAGTCAGAAGCTTGCTTATCTAACATTTAACTAAAATCATTAATTTATCATAATATAATTGAATTTTATATTTCTTAAAATGCTCTTTGGTATTTAAAAATTTATTTGGAATATGAATAAATTTCTCAGAAGACACAAAATTAAATATTCACTTAAAATCTCATTAGCATAAAATATTTATTCCCATAAAATATTTTTCCTTTTATATAAATTATTTAAAAATTATATAAGAATTATTAAAAAATTACTCACAGAACTCTTATGTTAATATTCCACTAAAATACCATATAAAAAAATAAATAAAACTAATTTTTATATGTCTAAAAATAGGAATTTCGTTTTTAAAAATTTGTAATAAATTTCAAATCTTTTATTTATATAAAAATACATTTTAATAATTCCCATCTAAAATAATTTTTCAGTTTTCAATTAAAGCGCTGTAAAGCAGTTTTTGTTTGAGCCAAGAGTAATCTGCAGTTAAATTATAAAAGGCAATAAATATAAACTCGTTTGAAGTGGCCTTCGCATAAGCCAAAACAGAGAGTATTTACCATTTTTCACTTTACGTTGCCACTTTTTTAAGTTGGCCTTCTTTTTGCTTTTTGCCTTGCTCTTTCTTGGTAACTGGTTGCGTGGAGCAAAGGAATGCCGCAGTCACTTTTCGCTAATCATCATATAAATGGTTTGTAAAATATTAGATAAGAGCCAAAAACTGTTAAATGTTTTGGAATTAAATGCGTGATTTACCCCGTTGCCATTGCCCCGTTGTCCCGCTGTTTCCCCTTCAACAACCGGGCCAAGGACTCGCGATATTCCATTAAATCCTTGAACAGCTAACGCGCTTAGCTGTCGCAACCACAGCAGCAGCAGGAGCAGGAGCAGGAGCAGAAGGTGCCGGAGCAGCCCTGTGGAGAACCCAGAGTCAAAGCTGAGGAACCATCGCCAGAGCTTATGCAAAAATTTTGTTTTATAAAATTTTCAAGTCAAGCGCCTAATCCCAACACTTATTCTTATACACTTCAATGTCTTACACTAACTGAGGGTAGGTTGCAGGAGCAGGGGTAAAGAAGGGGCAGAGAGGAGAGTGGGCGGGGGAGAGGGGTTGCCTTGACAGGCTGTGGGTTTGCCGAGAGCAGAGAGCACTGAAAAGTTTTTCTTTTCTTACCAGACAATATTTTATGACAAGCGCTGTGCGCAGAGAGGGGGTTAGAGGGGGTTGCTTGCGGGCAGGCTTAAGGGGTGTGATTGAGACAGTGAGGGTGGTGGTTAAAGGGGGTGTAAAGGGAAGTGGCAAACACATTGGCACATTGCCGGATTATGCAACTGAAAAATTCATTCATTTCCTGCTTATTTTTCACGACAAAACAACTTGCACCATGTCCCCCTCCCCCTTCCACAACCACCCCCTTCCACGATTGATGCCAGAGCCGAAAAAGCCACAACACTTTGTAATATATAATTAAGATTACAAGCTCCTTTGGTTTAAGTATTCCAAGGCGTGGCAGGGGGGGGGGGCAGAAACTGGCTTATACTTTATGTATGGCAAATATATCTCAACTTGACTGATAACCAAGATGCCAAAATTTATTCATGGCTGGCGGTTTTCCATTGCCACTCGGCCGTTTTCCAGCTTATTTAGTTGTTTTTGTTGTTTTTGTTGCTGTTGTCGATGTCAAATTGTGACCTTTTCCTTTCACTCGAGGCTAACTTCAAAAATGTTACCCCACAAATTTAATTTATCCCCGACATAATTATTCAATTTCAGCTGTGTGCGGAATTCGTCAGTCAGTTGACAGTCGTTCGAATTAATTTATGAAAATAATCAAATTGTAATATCAAGTTTTAATAGGTTTCTCAATACATACATATATATATATATACGTATATATATATATATATATATATATAAATATATAAATATATATGTGGACCTGTTAACCTGCAGGCAATCATAAAATTGACTGTCCTGTTTGGAAAACACACATAATATTTACATGTTTACCATAAACTCAGTAACAATATTAAATTTAATATAGTTTAAACAATAATTGTTGGCTAGCTTAATGAAAAGTAAATATTATTTGTATCCAGTTCACTTGAAGCTTGTTAACAAAATATGTTTGGAATTCGTTTTTGGTTTTATTTTTACTTAATTTTGGTGGCATCCAAAGTGTAAAATTTTTTTACTATTATTTAAAAATATTTAAACTATAGTAAAATTAATTTTATGTTTTTTGATGCTATCAATAATTGAGATATGTTGGATTAGAAATCTTGTAATTAATTTTATAATATTAATTACGGTTTTGCTTAGAGAAAAATTAACAAAAAGAAGGATTTAAAAAATAATTCTAATATATTTATTTATGTTATAAAGATTCTTAACAAACAAAGCCCTTGCAAGCCAGACAGCAAACTATATAATCTGATGAGCAGATCCATTTTTAACTACATTGACCAACTGCCAAAATTTATATATTTAATAATTAATATCTTTATTATCTTATCTTATATTAGGTCTGAATAATGTATATATAGATTTTCAAATGTGTACTATAAACTTAAAAAAAAAGTAAATTAAAACAACATTTAATTTACAATAATTAATAACAAACTGAATAAAATCAAGCAGATAAAAAGCGTATTTTCTATGTACCATTTATTTTTTTTATTAGCCCAAGCCAATTTCAGTTGGTCCTTTTTTTTTGTTCACTCATGTTTAAATTTTAAAAATCTACTTAGCATTATCAATAACATCAGTAATTCCCATTCGAGCTCACTCGACTATATTAATCTGACTTGTTTAAATCTTATCTAATCTTATCTTTTTCTGTACACATGCAACCGCTCAACTTAAGCTGAATCAATTAATATCCCTCCCCAATTAAAATGTTTTATAGTTGCAACTTGCGCCAGGGGTTGCACCTGCATGTTATTATTTTTTATTTTTCCACCTTGCAACATCTTAATGGGTGCTCCTTCCTTCCGCCGCACTCCCCTCGTCCAATCTGCGTCTAATCCGCCAACACTTCGGACTGCTCATTAGTCTTACAAACTATGCACATGCTCTGAGCAACAACGCCCAATACAACGAAGAGTGTAGTTCATTGTGTCCTCCTTTGGAGCTGCCCAGCTTTAGCCCTTCCTCCTCAATTACAGGACCCCTTGGAAATGAATGGCCAGACCCCCGTTGCCAGGCTTTGAATGCGGAAAAAAAGCTCTGCTGCTGGCTTTCATTTTTTTTTTGTTCTTTTTTTTCAGCTATGAATGAGCTCCTTGCATTTGCATATTAACAGCATGTGCGTCTAATGTGCACACTCCTTCCCCCCCCCTCCATTGTGCTCCCCCGCTGCCCACACTTACTCCTATCCTCCTGCCCGGTATTTGCATAATAATTTTATGGCTCGCTGCAGTCGAATAAGAAAATCCAGCTGCCGGCATTTGCCATTGTCGTTGGCCAAGTGGCAGCCCATAATGGCCATCCCTCTTACCAAACGCCCACCTCTTTGGACCCCCGCCAGTTAGCCAGTCAGCCAGTCAGCCAGGTGTGAGCACAGCAGGCAGCAGTCCCATTGAAAAATGATGCAATGCAGCTGATCGCCTGACGACTGTTAATGAACTTCACACGGAACACGTAACCCGGCCAGAAGGGATACCAAAAACAAGCAAAAGTGCTTAAGGGCCATAAACATGAAACGCATCAGTCAGTTTTCATGGCCTATAGATACTCACACACACACATACACACACACTTTCTACTACACACAGTTAGTTTTTAATCGAATTATGAAAATAGTTGGCAGTTGCAAAAAAAGAAATTTATGGTACTTAAGCATTCATAAAAACCAGAGATTTGATTTAATACTTGAAGAAATGATTTTGCTTGGAATTTATTTAAAATACTATATTTTCAAATATAGCGTAAATATAAAAAATGTATATAATAAACTACATAATCTTAATGGGGTGCTGAATTGTAAATATTGCTGCTCAACTGATTCACATCACAGATCGGCCTCATTCAACAACTTCTCCTTTCATTTATTGTATTGTTTCGGTAGTTTTTAGGAAAACAACAGAGTTAAATAAATTATATAAATTTATTTAAATAAAATATATTATCGCAAGTGGAAATTTACCATGAAATGCTGCCAAATCAATCTTAAATTTCCCCTTTTACTATTCCAACCCAATGTTTCATTTCTTGGAACCTACCAGCTAAGAACTTAAACTTCTCTAAGAATAAATAAAATATTAAACACAAGTTATTATTTAAATATGTAAAATAAAAATGTATATATGCAATAATAATAAAATAAATCAAACTTATGTGATTTAAGAATATTTATTTAATATAAAAAAGACATCTGAAATTCAGTTAAATAATTCAGCCATTTTATTCCGCCAACAAATCGTGTATGCAAAGTTTTGATACAACCACTACAACTTCTGTATATAGCATGAAATACAGATTTTTATTTATTCTTTTTCTTATTCATAAATTATTATTCAGCATAAAACTCAATTGAATATAATCGAAGCTCAATCGAGGCATTAAGTCACATTTATATAGCATCCAAGTAACTAGACTTATTTCTTTTACTCTTAGCACACCAGTTGGATTATAAATCAAAGAAGATGACTATATATATATATATATACATATATACTTCTATATAGCGCTTATGCAACAGTTCATTTTCTATGCAGGAGTGCGAATCGTATAACAATGAACCAAGGAAGTGCGCGTTGTTTGCCACTTGGCGGCAAGTAATTTTATAATTATGCAAGCGCAACTGGCATTGTGTGACCTCCGCACACACCAGCACACACACACACACACTCATACACACACACATACACACACTCGCACACACACACACACAATGTGAAGTGCATACAAAGTATGTAATTATTTCTTGTGCCTTGTAATTTTTCACTTAATTTGCATGGTCGGGCGACATCCGGTTTGTGGCAGAGTGTGCAATTATTCCAACCATTTTTGTAGATTACATAGCCAGCAGCTTTAAACTTTAATATTCTAAGTGCAAACATAAAAATTAAGTAACAAAACTAAAAAATATATTTAAATTAATTTCTAATCAATTTTGAGCTGCTGACAGTGCAATAAAAACATAAAGAAAATATTTTTGAGTTAGCCATAAGAAAAAATGCTTAAATTAATATATAAAAATAATAATATTGTAAATATAAATACTAATTTTTTATAAAGTACAATATTTAGATTAGATAAATAAACAGTCATTGAATAATAATTAAAAAGGGTCGTGGGAACTGTCAAAGAAATCCAACCTGAATAGAAAACACAAAAAGTAAAAAAAAAGCAAACTAAATAAACAAAGAATAGTTCAAAATAAAAACTAACTTAAATAGTTTTATTTATAAAATATGCAATAATAAATTCTGACACATTTGTTATCTCTGAATATGCAATTAGAATTAAAATCAAATAAATCAAAAACAGTCATTAATTAGACACTTAAAGTGCTTGGAGCCAGTATAAAAAAACAAAAGAATAAGTCCAAACAATAAAATCTAATAAAAAAAAAATATTAATGGAATACACAATATTTATTTTAATTAATGGTCAATTTTTAACTGCTGTCAATGTAATTAAAATCGTATATAAATATTAATGTCATAAACAACATTTATATTCATTTCTGGTCAGTTTCCAACCGTTGTCAATGCAATTAAAATAATTGCACAAATTTGAAGAAAATTAAAAAACTGTAAACTGATCCACAGACAAAAAAAATAGCAGCCAAGAAAATTCCCAATTGAGACTGAAATGAAACAGTGCCTCATTAAATTTGATAATGTCCCAGTTGTTGAGTGCTTTTTATGGACACTTGATTATATACGGCACATAATTGAGCTAGGGGGGGAGGGGGGAGGGGGATGCTATTGCTGCCACACGAGACTGCCACATCAAGTGACACACATTTGCATAATTATTAGAAACAGTTAAATGTCCACAAATGGTAATTTTAGTACTTGGTCACTTCAGCAGGCACACGGGGGAGTCATTACTTGTCTGGCCAGGGGAACAGAGATCTGGCGGAGGGAGGGGTGGCTAGGAGTGTGGTGCACATTATTCAAAGTATGCGGCATCAATATATTGTTGTTGTTGTTGTTGTTGCTGTTTGCTGCCCACGCAATCTAGGGACAAAAATATCTTTGCGTAATTTGTGACAGGTCCTTAGCCCATTTAGCCTGTTGATGTGCGTGTGTATTTAAAAATGTTGTCTTTTCACAACAACAACAAGAACAACAACAACAACAACGACAACACACAGAAGAAATAAAATAAAATGTAATTTTTATTATGCTCAGTGGTTTTTATTGCCTGCTTTATCGTTCTACAAGTTTGTACTGGCAATGCCCTTGTCCTGTCTTGTCCTGTCTCGTCCTGTCTTGTCTTGTCTTGTCTGATATTTGTCTATGGCATGTCCTTTGTGTGTATGTTTTGGGCATGCCACAATAGCCACACACAAACACACACACACAGTTAGACAAATAGACTTGGACATGCCAGGCGCCTTGGCCTTTTGCGATATTTTCGGCTTTTTTATGGCTTTTTTATTGACTTGATTATTATGTTGCCTCTTGTTTTGCTGCAACAACAAGATAGGAAAAAAAACAACTTTTCTTAGGCCTCTCAACCCAGGGAAATTAAAAAATAATTTAGCGCCCGGCTCGAGGGCTGCTGCATAAATTTCCGAATGTCTGAACAGGGTGTGTCTGATTGCCCAACGGCTTTGGGCTTTGGGCCACATAAATAAGGCTCAATTCCAGCAAAAAGTAAGTTTTCTAATGACGCCTTCTGCAATTTATGCGCATATGTGTGTGTGTACTTTTTAGTGTGTGCGAGTGTGTGTTATGAAATGCCAAAGACTCATATTTCACGGTTTCACCGTCAACTAAATCACAACAATTTGTGTGGGTCTGCAAAGTGCTGCCTCTCCACAAATTGACAGATTTTTGTTTGCAATTTGTTTGCACATTTAATTGAAAAATGCTCAAAACTTGCTTTTGTAATGTGAGCAGTTTGCCCAACTTGCCGTGGGTCAGTTGCAAAAACTAATAAAAGTTACTGCGAGTATTTCGATTTCGCATTTTATTTTTGGACAGTAAATGGCATCAAGTGTCAAATAAAATTACTAGCTTTGGGCCACAAAATCGCTTGACGACCAAATCAAATGTCAGTTCTTGTTGCCTGCTCTACGCAGCGTATACTTAATTTGAGAAAATCTTTTGACTATTTTGAAATTACTTTACTAGCCAATTAAAGTGTAAAAAACTAGCTTAGCTGCTGATTAGTAGGAGAATGGGGATTCTATGACAGGAAGTGACGTCACGTACTGTCATAGAATCCCCATCAGGAAGTGACGTCACGTACTGTCATAGAATCCCCATCCCTGAGAGCGGCAGCGCAGCGGCCGCGCAGCAGCGGCATCAGCATGTTGAGACCCGCAGCGGCAGCGCAGCATCAGCGGCGTCAGCAGCATCAGCCGCATAAGACTTTGTTTTAGTTATCAAAAAATCCATATGAATGTTTACAATTCAATTCATTTAATTTCATCAATCGGCGAAAATTCTAATGCTTCAAGCGCAACAATTTTTTTCTTGCTCTTCTGTCATTTGATACAAAGAGTCATTACTTTTTATTGCACTCGTTTTCGAGTATTTTTAAGAAGAATCCCCAACCCATTTTATTGCCCCAATTAGTTTATGTATACAATTCAATATTTATGATTAACAACAACAGCACCAGCAGTGAGGTCAGCAACAGCATCAGCAACGTTAGTCTGTAAAAAATCCATGCGAATGTTTACACTTCAAGTAATTTAATCTTTCATCTATTGACGAAAATTCTAATGTTTGAAGCGCAATATTTTTTTTTTTTTTTTGCTCTTTTGCTATTTAACAAATTACGAGTTTTTAAAAAAAAATATCATGTGAATGTTTACAATTCAATAAGACTTCGATGTTTGTCATTGGCTTGTGGATCACTTAATAGCACTTGTGTATAAGTATAAGTGCATAAGTATAAGTGGTATAAGTGTGATTCATTTATGATCGTATTATGGGCGTCGCTTTTCATATTGCTATTTGGCATTGACTTGCGTCAAGTAGAAGATCGGTGAGCAGTTGTGTGTGTGTGTGTGTGTGTGTGTGTGTGTGTGTGTTTTTACTCTCCCTTCTTACAGCGCACTCTGCTATAAAATAGCCCGGTTTGATTTGACTAGCTACTGACTTGTCAAATAGATTCATGTGTTTAAATAATGAAAATTGTTTTATTTTTGTTTTTCATTGTATAATTTATTATAAAAATGCTTACAACTATAGACATTTGTTTAGTTTTCAATTTATTTTCTAATATTCAATTTCATTTAAAGTGTATTATTATTAATATCCCGACAGTTTAACCTCTTTCTAAGGTTAGTGTACTGAAATATTAGGCGATCTAGTTTTCTCTCATATGATACAAAGTAGTGACAAGCACAAGTATCAACTCCATCTATAGCGTCATTTGAGGACCATGAGCACACCGTCAAGTGCTTCCCATATTTTGATTGAATTAGACTATAGTTTTCATACTCCATGAAATATTCTCGATATTCCTCCAACAATTTGGAATGCTCAGGAAATAGCACATCCTCAAACTCCTTAAGAAAATAATCAATTTTCCTAACATTTGTTTTGAATCCAAATTTCGAAGTTAGACCCATTCTGTTGTGTATTCTTCAAATGCAGAAATGCAACTAAAGAATTATTTTACTTTATTCAATGTATTTATTCGTTATAGATGACACTTAAATTTAAGTCTTTAGTAAAATCTAGTACAACTCGTGCATTCCTTAAAGCACATACGCCTTTATTTTGATGAGATCCACAATCGGCGAAGTCATTTAATTTCATCTCATCTAATCGTGGACATCCAAATTCTTCAATGTCCTTCTTCTTCACGTCCTTAGAAACTTTTCGAGAAACTTTTTTTTCCAATCTCCTTTCGTGATTACTTCGATTCCATTAACTCACGTAACACATTTCTGACTTGTAAAAAGTTATAATTTCCATCATTCCAATAGAGATTGTGTTGATTTTTAGTTAACCATATCGCCGTTTTACGGGCCTTCTTTGTTAATCTGAGAAAATCATATGGTGGTTTTATGAGGTAATGAACGTCTCTGTAATATCCATTATTAAAAACTAAAGCAATGTCTTTTAATATAAAATAGTTGTCATTTCCATAAAATCCTTGAATGTCGACAGCTACTTGATTCTCCATTGAAATGAATAAAACAATACGTTGAACTAATCCTGTTAATGGTGAATACTCAACTAACCGATCATGCATAAGTAGACAATATACTTTAGTGTTTTTAATACTAGAACTCTCCAACTCAATGGAAACTCTGATATCGATTGGTCCGGTTTTAACAGTCTCATTCTGATGTGTTAAATCTATAACAACAATAGGTGCTTTTTCTTTAAATTCCTTAGGCGTTAGCAATGGTTCAGACTGCTTCATATAGTAGCTTGCTTAAAACTTGCATACATATCATACAAACTTGCAAATCGATCACGATTAAAATTTATACTCATATCATCATATGGATAGGCCTCGGAGTTCAAATGCACTTTTGAATCAAGTGAAAAGCCTATTATAGCAAACCGAGGACATTCTCTATTTGCTGCAAGCTTAACATTCCAAACATGATGAGTACCTTCTGCTAATGTTGGATTGAGATAACAATCCCAACTGCGGAATGCTACTGGTAGTGAGCCTCCACTTTTTGTTATATTAAACATTACTAATTTCTTTTCATCACTGAGAGTAATATGTGGTACTTTCCAAGTAATATTTGTTATATGTATTTTATACTCGGCACTTTCAATTTTACTATGATATACATCGTCCATATTTTTAGTTATGAGTAGTATTAGCTCATGTTTACAATTCAATAAGACTTTGTTATAGTCTTCACAAAATCCAAGCAGACATTTAAGTGGAATAGAGAAATTAAAATATCCATCATTTGCTAGTTGTTTGTCGTTTCCATTAAACCACCCAGAATTCTCAAGCATATAAAATACAATTATAATCAAGTTCAACGAATTTGATTCTTTTAATTGTGGACACTTATGTTTAAGATTTCTATTAATGCAGTATAAAGACGATTATTTAAAGTAATTTGTATTCAACTTTTCAATAAAAAAATAAATACATAGATTGAAAATTAATATTTTTATTTTAGTATATAAGAGCTGTAAACAGCAAGACTGTCTTTAGTTTGATTATAGTATTTGTGTTGTTTACAACTAATTTTAACTGAAAACCGCTGGATAACTGCATGAAAAACAGCAATAAACCGCAAGTTAAACTGTGTCAAACCGCTTGAAAACCACAAACCGCCTATAAGGGTGTTTATCGGTTTAGACCTGATCGGTTTATAGTTAAAATGGATGAACATCTTCTGAAAGAATTAACGAAAACAAGACTCGCACTAAAAAGAAAATTTCATAACATTAAATTAGGTAGAGCAGCAAATGAGTATCAATTAGAGGAAACGTTTAAACCATTAACGCAACCTCTGCAGAAAATAGTCAGAGGGAACGAAATAGTAAATCAGTTGATGAAAGTAAAAAAAGAAGAAAATGATGGAGAAGTAAGCACTAGGGCTAAAAACTATAGTGAATATTATGATGCATTTTTTTAGGATCAACCGGATTATTATACTTTTTTTTTGCTGTTAAATTTTTATTCAAAAGTATACGCATTCACATGGCCTGCCAGCGGCAGGGTCTATTTTGATTTTCGATTCGAGCTTTTTTTATGCATGCATCTAGCAAAATGCAAAATTTTGGTTGATTTCCAGCCCTAAGTACCAGGCGAACAGAAATCAGCTGGTGGTTTCTAAATATTACTAAAATAAACGTAGCATACTTTTACTGCATGCCAAAATCAGAAATCAGCAGCAAGTTGCTGTTTATGTGCCAAAATAAAAGTAAAGCATACTTTCAGGGCCAAAATTCAGCAGGTAATTTTAAGATCCAAATTTTTCATTGCATACTTTTACCATGTGCCGAAAAATGATTTTGGCATGCAGTAAAAGTATGCTACTATTTTTTACTACTACTACTAATATTTAGAAACCACCAGCTGATTTCTGTGCGCCTGGTTCTTGGAGCTGAAAGTCATCCAAAATTTGTGAATTTTGCTAGAATAAAAATTTTGGTTGATTTCCAGTTCCAAGTACCAGGCGAACAGAAATCAGCAGCAAGTTGCTGTTTATGTGCCAAAATAAAAGTAAAGCATACTTTCAGGGCCAAAATTCGGCAAATACTAAAATACATTGCATACTTTTATTGTAGGTAATTTTAAGATCCAATTTTTTCATTGCATACTTTTACGAGGTGCCGAAAAATGATTTTGGCATGCAGTAAAAGTATGCTACGTTTATTTTAGTAATATTTAGAAACCACCAGCTGATTTCTGTTCGCCTGGTACTTGGGGCTGGAAATCAACCAAAATTTTGCATTTTGCTAGATGCATGCATAAAAAAAGCTCGAATCGAAAATCAAAATAGACCCTGCCGCTGGCAGGCCATGTGAATGCGTATACTTTTGAATAAAAATTTAACAGCAAAAAAAAAGTATAATAATCCGGTTGATCCTAAAAAAATGCATCATAATATTCACTATAGTTTTTAGCCCTAGTGCTTACTTCTCCATCATTTTCTTCTTTTTTTACTTTCATCAACTGATTTACTATTTCGTTCCCTCTGACTATTTTCTGCAGAGGTTGCGTTAATGGTTTAAACGTTTCCTCTAATTGATACTCATTTGCTGCTCTACCTAATTTAATGTTATGAAATTTTCTTTTTAGTGCGAGTCTTGTTTTCGTTAATTCTTTCAGAAGATGTTCATCCATTTTAAATATAAACCGATCAGGTCTAAACCGATAAACACCCTTATAGGCGGTTTGTGGTTTTCAAGCGGTTTGACACAGTTTAACTTGCGGTTTATTGCTGTTTTTCATGCAGTTATCCAGCGGTTTTCAGTTAAAATTAGTTGTAAACAACACAAATACTATAATCAAACTAAAGATAGTCTTGCTGTTTATAGCTGTTATATACTAAAATAAAAATATTAATTTTCAATCTATGTATTTATTTTTTTATTGAAAAGTTGAATACAAGTTACTTTAAATAATCGACTGCATTAATAGAAATCTTAAACATAAGTGTCCACAATTAAAAGAATCAAATCGTTGAACTTGATTATAATTGTATTTTATATGCTTGAGAATTCTGGGTGGTTTAATGGAAACGACAAACAACTAGCAAATGATGGATATTTTAATTTCTCTATTCCACTTAAATGTCTGCTTGGATTTTGTGAAGACTATAACAAAGTCTTATTGAATTGTAAACATGAGCTAATACTACTCATAACTAAAAATATGGACGATGTATATCATAGTAAAATTGAAAGTGCCGAGTATAAAATACATATAACAAATATTACTTGGAAAGTACCACATATTACTCTCAGTGATGAAAAGAAATTAGTAATGTTTAATGTAACAAAAAGTGGAGGCTCACTACCAGTAGCATTCCGCAGTTGGGATTGTTATCTCAATCCAACATTAGCAGAAGGTACTCATCATGTTTGGAATGTTAAGCTTGCAGCAAATAGAGAATGTCCTCGGTTTGCTATAATAGGCTTTTCACTTGATTCAAAAGTGCATTTGAACTCCGAGGCCTATCCATATGATGATATGAGTATAAATTTTAATCGTGATCGATTTGCAAGTTTGTATGATATGTATGCAAGTTTTCAAGCAAGCTACTATATGAAGCAGTCTGAACCATTGCTAACGCCTAAGGAATTTAAAGAAAAAACACCTATTGTTGTTATAGATTTAAACCATCAGAATGAGACTGTTAAAACCGGACCAATCGATATCAGAGTTTCCATTGAGTTGGAGAGTTCTAGAATTAAAAACACTAAAGTATATTGTCTACTTATGCATGATCGGTTAGTTGAGTATTCACCATTAACAGGATTAGTTCAACGTATTGTTTTATTTTGTTACGACAGTACGTGACGTCACTTCCTGTCATAGAATCCCCATTCTCCTACTACTCTGCTGCATTAATTTTACGATCATTTTGATCCCATTTGAACAATTTAATTTAAAAATAAAGCCAATCTCCGCATTTGTTTCGCTTTTAAAATGCCATTTTCTAAGCTCGCATTTCGCCGGTGGCTCTGGGCCAAAATGACAAAAATTAAATGCCACAGCATCAAGACACACAAAAAAAAAATAATGATGAAACAAAAACAAAAAGAACCAAACCACAAAAATGTAAGGGAAACAGACAAAAAAAGAAACAAAATACACAAAGACTGAAAAGGGAGAAACCAAGTCTCATAATTAAAAATTAAGCCATTCGCCTATTAGTTTTAACCCTCATTAACTTTAGATAAACTAATCTCCAAAGTAAACCACTCGCATTCATGGCCTTTTGTATGGGGGTGACCCTGCCCGAGGGGGTATACCCCCACCCCACAACCCCCAACCACCCAATGCAATGACTATCTGGGCGCGCCTACAGTGCGTGAAAAGCTCATCAAATGGGCGGGGTTCGCTTATAGAAAGCGCCCAATGACTTTTTTTTTTGTGTTGTTTCTTCTTGAGTTGCTTGAGTTGGTGCACAAAATGATGTAGAAACAGGCCGAACCTAATAGAAAGCTAAGCATGAAAAAATCAGAGAGAAAAGAAGCTGGGCGCACAAAAAAGCGCCCTGAACAAGAGAAAGGAAAAATAATTAAAAACGCAACCTTGATGAAAATGAAATGTTTACTGAAAGACACAGAGGCGCGCAAAATAAAGAACTGTGACAGGCAAAAAATAAAAACGGAGAAAAAGAGAAAAAAAAAATGTTGAAAGGCTAAAAAAGAAACAAAAAATAAAGTAAAAAACAACATTTATGCTCTGTTCAAGCAGCGGCACAAAACGAAAACAAAACCGGATACACGCAACGGATGCAAAGTTTACTCAAGCAAGCCAAGCAAGACTCTGGCTGTGGGTGTGTGGCGTGGGGGAGGGGAAGGTGTGGGGGAAACGAAATGCAAAGTCAGGCAAAAATTAAGCGAGCATTTTCTTCAAAGCCATCGCTGTTTATAATACCCAGCCATATGCTACCCAAATAAAATCCAACAAACTATCAGAATTATTTGAAACTTTTCTCTACTCGAAAGAGTGCCAAGTAAATTGCTCAATTTGCTGCTCAACTCAGCATTTTAATCAAAGCAGCAGTCCAAAAATAATTTTACAGTACTAAATGAAATTGGCCAGAATTTTTACATGCATTTATACTAAGAACATTTGTTAAGACTTAAGTGGTGTAAGAGGAAGAGAGGGATTAGGGGGAGAGATTAGGGGATATCATTGTAACATGAATTTCAGTCCAAAATCGCAATTTCTACTTTGAATGTAGTATTAATCTAGAGGTACAACCATAATCAAGAAAACCTGGCTTATAAAATTTGGTTTAGATTTGGAAAAATTAGAGGCTTAAAAAATTAGAACCTTCTCTTGAAAGTTGCGTTTAGTCCTCCTAAAAAATACACTTTTTGGAAGTATAATTTTAGCAGGAGAATTGAGTTAAAATCTCGTTTTCAATTTAAAGCTTAGTATTATTCTTTGGATCATTTTTGACAAAGTTATCGTATTTACCAATCTAAATATTGCGTTAATCTAATTAATTCCAGATTAAAAATGTAAGTCAAAATAAAAATTAGGGTAAAAATTTTTTTCGTCTTTGTCGTCTTTTGTTTTTACTTAAATAAATAAGAAACGAGTCTACCAAAAAGCAAAGCCCTTAAATTAAAATCATAATTTTCCAAGAAATTCATTTCCAAAAAGGAGCATAAATTTAGTAAAGTAATCATTTGCTCAATAACTGAAGTAGCCATGCTGTAAGCTTGATTGTTCAATTGGCAACTGAAATTTTGTTGTGATTATAAAAATAAAATAAAAACAGCCAGAATTATTGTATGTTGTAAGTATGCACTTTTAAAAGTTGACTTTATTGCCTATTTAGAAACTTACACAGTTTTCGTTAAATAGTATAGTAAGTAAGTGTATACATTTATATATATATATATATATTTATATAGATATTTATCAATTAGAGCTACTTATAGATTAAACATTGGCTCTGCACAATCACTTCTAAAAACAATAAGTTCAACTACAAAGCGCTAAAATTGAGCAAATTACGCGATACGCTTGGTTTTTATACTTATATCGAAATGAAACACATTCAAAAGGGGGGAAAAACGAGAGCAAACAATTTACAATTTAACAAAGCTGACCATTTGGCTAGTTATTAATAGGATTAATAATAATAATTATAATAATAATAAGCCAAGTCAAAGAACTCGACATACGATTATGTATATATATAAATTACACAAATCTCATAAATTACACAGATATTACAAATATTAAATGAGCTATAAGGATCGCTATACAATGCTGATTTGCTGAATAAAGCTAATTGATAAATTTCTTAATTGTCATGTTTAAATGGCTCTCTTTTGCTTCAGGCCTAGTTTGGAGCTGGTCGATTATGCTGCTGCTGCTGCTTGGCATTTCCAGCATCCGATTTATTTTCACGCACCAACAGCAACAATTGGAGCATCATCAGAGCCTCCACCTTGTCCAGTGGGTCCATGAAGCCACGCTGCAACCACTTGGGGATGGTGGTGCGAGCGTGGCTGAAGCCCAGCTTATTGAGTATATAGTCGACGCCATATGGCTCAATGGATTTGCCGACCCACGAAAGCAGACGCACTGTCGGCTCCAAATGCCACGTCTGACACTCAAAGTGACGCCAATCGCGCACAAAGGACTCTATATCAAAGCTGGGCAGCTGAGCATTTCCTTCTGCTCCTTGATTGCTTTGAGCACTGCCATCTTTGACATCGCCTGTCGTGGGGTTTGTTGCCGTTGACGCAGTTGCTGACGCAGTTGTTGCCGTCGTTGAATTTGTTGTTGTGTTGGTTGTTGTCGTCGTGTTTGGTGTTGTTGTCGTTGCATTAGCTGGCATGTTGCTGGTGCAGTTGGCCAGATTAGTGTGGCTGCCCTGCAGCGGTTCCAGACTGCTCTTGCTGCCGCTCAACTTCTGCGACTGCTGCACAGTCAAGTTCGAACTGGAGTTGCTCTTCTTCTCCTTGAGTATCTCATCCGTTAAGTATGGCTTCAGGTTTGTCTTCTGCGAAAGATTTGGCGATGCGGCACGCGCCGATTGAGCTCCAATCTGCAAACGAATTAATTTGCATGAATAAGGAAACTTTTGCTTGGGTTATCAACTGGTATTAATTATTAGTGATTGACTATTTATCCGCCAGGTATATTTTAATTTTTATTTATAGTCTTTAACTAATTCTTAGTTATATAAGATAAACGCACCACTTTCTCCTTTTCCGTGACATAGGACGTGATCAGATCATGCAGAAAGAAGAAAGCATCCGCATCGACGGTGACAAAAATATGATCATCGAAATCGGTCATAAAACTGCATAAAACTTCAGGTTTCGTTTCTAAAAAAAAAATTAATATTTTAATAATGTTTTCGAAAGAAATCTTATAGTTTTCTTTTTTATTACCTGTCGGTTCTGGCGTTGTTGGTCCCTGTTTGTGCTCGGTCTTGAAGTGCAGCTGGAGACTTGGCAGTGCAAAGATGACTTCGCGATTATGATTGTGCTCCTGGGATTTGGCTGCACTGCTGCTGCCCGAGGCACGAGTGCGCTCAATGGAATTGGAGGCAATCTCTCGCTCGCACTCCAGAATCGGGAAGCGATCAACAGCTGTAAATAGAAGATAACACTAATTAATACTTTTTGCTCGATTCAGACAAAATTGAAGCTGAGAATATAATTATAATTAAAGCAATAATATAAAAAAATATTTGAACTATATTTATTAGCTCATGATTGATAGTAATATTATAATATATATATAAATCAGTTTTTAAAGATTGCTTTCATCTGTAAATTGTGATATATAAAAAAATTCAATGATGATAATTTTTAGAAGTGTTTTTTGTTTTCAGTGTCGTAATAAAAAAACTCATAAAAATGTTGCGACAATTAAGAAATAACTAATCTTGGAATTCTGTTGTTATATAAAAAGTAGAACTATAAACTGAAAAAGGAATTGTAAAAGAAGCTTAAGAATAAATCAAAAGCTGAAGTGGCTAGTAGAATAAATTGCTAAAGGGAGAAATAAATCCTGATTTGTTTGTGAGTTATTTATTTTTATAAGACATGGTTAATATAATTCTTGTATTTTATAAATCACTTATTTGACTGCTGGAGAAATTCTCAAAAAAAAGTCGTACAAACAAAAATAAAAATACAGCAAATAGAGCAATTTGAAAGGGCCAAAAAAAATGTCCAATAGAGGCTCAACTGATGGAGAAAAACTTCTGCGGAAATGTGTTCAACAAAATATTAAAAAAAATTGGCTCATTTAATATCAGATGTTGTTGAATGAATAAACAAAATAATATATTAAATCTAAATAACATGTGGATTAGTAAATTAGAATCTGAACCACTCAAATTGCAGTGTTTTATAAAGAAATTTAAAAGGGATCAAAAAAGAGACAATTCTTAATTCAATTGTTACTGATAAACTTCTGCCAAAAAATGTTCAACAAACTATTACAAAAAAAAAAGGAAAGACTTTTATATTAGATCAGAAGTAGTTAAATGGATAATGAAAATAATTAAAGAAGTAGATATCTACACCACTAAAATTGAAATTAAAAAGGGATCAAAAAAGAGAATTCCTAATTCTACTGCTGCTGATAAACTTCTGCAAAAATATGTTCAAAATAAAAAGAAAAGACTTTTATATTAAAAAACATAATAAATAAATAAATAAACTTAAATGGGGATTATTAATTAGAATCTGCACTATGAAAATTGCAGTGTTTTTTTGTTTTATAAATACATTTAAAAGGTATAAAAAAGACACAATTTCCAATTCAACTGCTGTTAATAAAGTTCTATGAAAAAATACTTAAAACTCTTATAAAAAAATAGATAATAATAATAAAATATTCGCAATTAAATTAGAACTGGACAAGACTCACCATCGATCTCACTGTTGGCGAAGGCATAATGGAACCACTCGTTGAGCGTCTTGAACTGCGGCGGGAAGATGATATTGCGGGTGATGCGACTGACAATGGCCATGGAGTGATTCTGTTGCTGCTGCCCCTCGGCTGTCTGGCCGAGACTCGAGGTCAGCGTCTGGCAGACGAGCACCTCGCTGGTGTCCTCCAGCTGACGCGCCTCGGTGGCAAAGTTAATCGAAGGCGACTTGAGACTGAACAGCGCCCAAGCCTTGGACTTGAAGTTGATGCCGTGGAAGCAGGCGAGGGAGATGTTCTGGCCACGCAGCTCAACGGTGCCGCCCAGAACGTTGCCGTGGCGTGGCAGGCGTGTGACCAGCGATGGCACCAACAAGCCAACGGCCTGCGCCAGCGGCTTCTGCCAGTGGCGATGATGACGTGCATCCGTGTTGTCCACGCCACAATAGTTGGGGGCAGCAGCGGCAGCAACAGCTGCCTGTGGCAACTCTCCGTTGGGCTTCTTCTTGTGCTGCTGGCGACGTCGAGTGCTGGCCGTACGATTCTGCAGGCGTGGCTCCAAGCTGGAGAAGACACGCTTCGAAGATTTGAATTGCTGGGTGAAGAACTCCTCCAGCTTGAAATACATCTTCATTAAATCCGCTGTGGTCGACTTTGATATCATAATCTGCAGCTGATCCCAGCTGAGATCGCCGTGTATGAAGATCAGTGCACGCGGCTGATCCTTGCCAGAGGTGGCCGCCGCCTGCGTCGAGGTGCGCCACTCATCCTTCATGGCGGCGGCAAATGTGCTGATGCGCGTCATCAGCACCGAGGTGCCCATGTAATCCAAGCGCAGCTCCAACGCCATGAAGCTCAGGCCCAGCGTATGATACGGCTCCATGCCGGACTCCTCCTTGATGTGGAAACGCTTGTTGATCTTGTTCACCTCGAAACTGCCGCCGACAATGCCACCCTTGGCATCCAGTGCCGAGCCACCCAAATAGATGCCGACATACATATTTTTGTAGCCGGTGCTGCCGATGGACAGGCGGCCATCGGAGCGGAAATCCTTGGTCAGCCAGACCACGTTGCCACACACGTTGCCAATGTTCATCTGCACATTCAGCTTGGTGAAGTTGACAGCAAAAATGACCAGTGTTTCCCAGGCAGTAATTTGATTCTTCTCCGACGGAGGAGTGCCCGAGGATTCGGCACTCGAAGATTTGCCCAGCAATTTCAGTTTGCGGACGGCGCCAAAGTGGCCAAGTTGCTGGTGCGTCTGCTGCTGCTGCGACTGCTGCTCGAAGTCGAGCCGCAGTTTATCCTTGGAGCGACCCTCACTCGGAGTGGGCGTGGTGGGTGCACAGCCCGTTGGAGTTTCAGCGCCAGCTTGTTGCTGCTGCTGCTGCTGGTGAACACTGAGATCGCCCAGGAAGAGGCGCCGCACAATGCGCCGGCGATACCAGGCCTTGGGAAAGGCCAGAATCTCGGTGAGGCGACGCATGTCGTACTTGAAACTGGCGCTGCCAATGTCCACAATTGTGGAGAACCGAATGACAGCCCGGGACTGATCCAGAGCTCGCTTCGAGCTGGGCAGTGGTTCGATGTACACCTTCCGGCAGCGGGTTATGTGAAACTTGACAAACTCCACGTTGATGCTGAGCGAATCCTTGCGTTCGCTGTCGCTCAGCGGCGAGAACTGGGTCTCCTTGGAGGTCTTCTTGCCCCCATACGGATGGAAGATGTACACATTGAAATCGGCGAGGCAACCAGTGACGCTCAGCCCACCCGTCGGCAGCTGTTGATCTGCATGGGAATTGGATTGCTGCTGCTGCTGCTGCTCCTCGTCGCCACTGCTGCGCTTGGAGCTGAACACAATGTCCAAGCTGGGCAGTTGCAACATGCACTCCACACGCGACACGGGCAGACAACTGAACCGAAACGTGGACGGTTGCATGTGGAAGTAGACGATGACATCGACGGGAAACGAGGCGTAGGTGGCATAATTGGCCGGCAAGATGTCCAGATTGACTGGTGTCGCATGCGAGGGCGTCGCGGGAATGGTGCTCGCCTGCTGGCGGGTCGGAATGGGCTCGAGAGTCTGCTCAAGAAACTCGAGAATGTGCGGCGAGATGATCGTCTCCTCGGGTATGCTCTGCAGCGTCATCCAGGCACTCAAAGTGGCCCGCTTATTGCCCAACCGACGACCAGCAATTGCTGCTGCTGCTGCCGCTGCTGTTGCTGAAGATGCAGTTGCAGTTGTGGGCAACTCCTGCCCCAGTTCCGGCAGAGTCCTCGACTGATAGTGCAACTTGACATCCAAGCCGGGTATGTGGAAGATGGTCAGATCTGCCAGGAGAGCATTGTGCGCACTCGCATTGAATCTCAGCTTGCTTTTGTCGCGCTGTCGTCGCGATGGAGTTGGACTACCCCAATCATTACCAATGCTCCGTTCCCGTTTGTGTGACTTCATGCTGGAGGCGGCTGCTGGGGCTGCAGCTGCGCCGGCAGCTGTCTCCTCGCCCGCATGGTTCTCCTTGGTGTGCAGCACACATTTGCCCGAGTTGACCAGCACCTTTACGTCCAGCTCGAAGTCAATGTTCGGCTCTGGCTGCTGCTTCTGGGCGTGCGCATGGGCGTGTTTGCGTCGCATCTCCACCGAGATGCCATCCACATCTATTTCACTGGGCGTGCTACAGTCCTGGCGCCAGTCCAACTCATTGTCCGCCGTCTCCGCATCCGTGTCCGCATTGGGCAAAGACGTCTGCCGCATGGCATCCGTGAAGGTCACCCGACTGACGCCCGTCTTGAGGGAGGCGCTGCGCGAGTGACAGGAGGCGGGCGTGCTCTGCAAACTGGAGATTTCATCGTTGGAGGCAATCGTGTCCAGGCGTCGACCCGCATAGCTGTGACTGCCATTGTCCAGGGGCAGCTCGCGTTGCAAGCCGGAAACGCCAGCGGGCAAAGCCACATTGCCAGCAGCTGCTCCAGCGACACCCACATACGAATGGGAGCGACTGGAATTCTTGAGGGATCTGCGCAAGGAGGGCCGCTTCCACTTTTGGATCATGTCACGCCGGAAGTATTTGTAGCAAATGGCTTGCAGCTCCTGCAGTCGTCGCTCCTCGTGCGCCACCGTGTTGTGGGAGGCGCCCAGCGTGCGCAGGTCGTTGATAATCTTCAGCTGCTCGGCCATTTCCTTTTCCATCATGAACGAACGCTTCTTGGAGTCGATGGTGGGATCAAAGACAAACGATGGCAGATTATCGAACTCGCCGCGCCGTCGCACATAGGTGTTCCGGCTGTTCTGATCCCCCTCATCGCTGTCGGGCGACTCCATTTGGGTTTGATCGTCCTCCTCGAAGCCGGTGAGCATCGTCAGTGTGTGTCCCAGCGAGGACAGCTGCTTACCAATGTTCACATCCAGATGGATGTCGACGCCCTCCATTTGCCACTTGACATTCAACAGCCACTTGGCATTCTCGCCCTTCTTGGCCGCCGTGGTGCGGGAGCAGACCTCAAAGGTGCCCTCGGAGACAACGCACACATTCATAATGGGCTCCACGCTGCTCGGCTTCCAGTCGTCCAGATTCGTCTCGAAATCATCGGCAAAACGCAGACACAATCCTTGGAATTTACCCTTCGACACCAGCGAACCCGAATTGCACGCCGAGATTATTGTGTTCTCCAGCGTGATGACAACCGCGCCCTTCGCATCGAAATCCTGATACGAACGAGAGCCATAGGGCTAAATAGGATATAGGAAATTAGATATTAAATATATGTAAACAAGTGTAAAAAACTTTGATACCAGTAAGTAATACCTGCTGATAACTGGTTGCAAAGAATATAATCGATTTATGGAAACACTTAACAAAGAAATTCAAAGAAGTAAAAATTTTGTAGATTAATTCAGATTTTGCAGTGGCGATTTGGTGTGGCTCGATTCTTGAGGAAGATTACAGGCAATCGATGCCACAAACTATAAAATTATTAAAGATATGCTACTTTATCTACTTCGGCCTTTAGATATATCGATTATCCTATTAATACGAGAAGCAGGTCAATCTGTAATATAGTCTCCAAATTTAATGACTTGACTTCAAACTTACAATCTATTCGTTGGAAAAATTGTGGCAGACATGCAAACCAAATCTTTATCCCCCTTTTCATCTTCTGGATCAGAGTATTAAAATAAATTCAACTCACCACCGTACAAGCTGACAAAGAATAGGACAGGAGTATCCAAAAAATGCCGATCTCTGTTCGAGGAGTCTCCTAGAAATCTAACTTCTCAGTTTGGCTTTGCGTTTCACCTTTTAAAGGGTTTAACTAACCAGAAACCATTCAAATTTGCTAACTCTAACTTTCGAATTGCGTAAGATGTATGTTTTTATCGATTTATTTGAATATTTCAGTAATTTGGTCAAACAATTACAAAATTTGTAGGTTAATTCAGATTTTTAAGTGGATGATTTGGTCTGGCTTAGTTCTAGAAGAAGATTGCTAGAAATTGAGTCCTCAAACTTTAAAATTATCAACTTTTACATGTATCGATTTCCTAATTAATAAGTGTAGGACCTTAATGAGTAATATAGCTTCCAAATTTTGTGAATTGTCTTCAAACTTCTAATTAATCCGCTTTGGCGGTTATGCAATTTAATTTAAGTACCGGGAAAAACCAATTTTTCCCTTGCTATTGCTATTTTATCGATTTGAACTTCAACATTAATCGATTATCTTATTAATATGTGAAGCAGGTCAATCTGTAACATAGTCTCCAAATTATATGAATTTACTGCAAACTTCTAATTAATCCGCATTCAAATTGTGGCAGATATGCAACTCAACAAATAAATGTGGCAAGTTGCCGGAGAAAACTAATATACCCCTTTTCACCTGCTGTATCAGAGTATAAAAATAAAAATGAAACTCACCACAGTATTGACCTGTTTGAGGGGCAGGCAGATGCCCATGTCCTCGACGGTGAGTTGCAGAAAGAGTGTGGATAAATTGGAGCTGGCTATTTGGCCAAAGGCGACGCGGTCGAAGACCTGCTGCGAGGCATTGGGCGCATGATCATAGCAGAGATTGGCACGCTTCTCCGCCCAGTACTCGTAGGCGTTCTTATAGTTCAGCCAGACCAATATGGCCTTGTCCACGGCTATCGGCTGTACGTAGACCAGGGGACGCTTCAGCGTCAGCAATATGAGCTCCTTGTCTTCGTTGAGCAGCTCATCCTGGAAGGCGTTACGCAGACCGATGGTCGTGTGGAAAAAGGCATATTGCTGAAACTCAGACTCCGCCTCTTCAAAGATCTCATTCCTAATGATCTGGCCGAGTGACAAATTGAAGTCGATGTGCGCCTTGAAGAACAGCTTGCGATTGCTCAGATCACCCAAATTCTTGACACGATTCGACAGCTGCAACTCCAAAGTGCCAGTCTCGAAGCGCACCGCCGACGAGCAGGGTGTGGTGGCTGTCAGCTGGATGCGTTTCATTGATATGTTGATGGAGAACAGGATGCGTTTCAGTGTCGACTCCTGCACGCTGGCATTGTCCCCGCTATCCTCAGTCCAGAGCGGCACAGGCTTCTCGCCGCCATACACCTTCTGCAGCACTTCGTTGATCTCGCGCATGAAAACCTTCTGCACGAAGACCAAATGATTCAGCAAATCGGTGGTCAGGCAACGCTCGAATTCACCAATCTCCGCGCTGGCATTCACATAGCCACCCTGTCGCAGCACAATGCCCTCAACGCTCTCCACGTTCTCCTGTCGATTGTCCGGAATATATTCGGCCAACACGTGCACCGGCGGCAAACCAATGCACGCCTCCGATGGCAAATTCATTTCATTCTGGTAACAAAAAAGAGAATTAAATTAAAAACATTTTCTAAATTATTGTAAGTTGGTAAGAAATTTAAAAAAAAAAAAAATATAACAATGCATCGAATAAGGCATTTGCAAAGATAAAAAACAATAACCTGGAATTTAAACCAACATTTTAAAAAATGTATAAATGAAATCTACGTTTTTCAGAAATCCATTAAAGTAAATATTTTCTAGGCACTAAAATTCAGATAATCGCCTCAAAATTAAAAAGATTTTCTTGTTTTTTAATTAATTTTTAAAAATAAAAAATATTTATCTTGAAAGAGACACTACTGCAACTTTCTTCCAGAAAATGAATCTATGTTTAAAACTGCAAAGCTATTCAAAGATCAATCAAAGATCAAAAAAAAATATTGGTGAGCCTGGTTAAAAATACCTATTCCCAGAATCAGAAAAAAATAACTCATTTTATAAATCAGACAATCTCTAAAATATGGTGTTTTATTTGTGCTTCTATTTAATATAATATTTTCTAAAAAATGCATTTATAAATAGCAGAAAATATTGCAATTTATTTGTTTGGCTTTTATGTTTCAGTTTAGATGTTGTCCGACTTATAAAGTGTGTTACTTTTTTTTCTAGTTGTTGGCATGAGTATTTTCGGCCAGGTTCTTCTTCTTTTTGCTCTTTGATTAACTTAGATTAATTTTCCTTATCTGGAAGTAGTTGCAGGTGTGCCTAGCTCTCAGCACAGCTCGTCTGGGTGACCCGGCAACAATATTAGGCCAGTCACATGGCTTGGCCAGCTTGTTCCCAGAGTCAATTGGGATAGATAAATAATCATATCGCCTAGCCTGACTTTTGAAACCATTAGATTAAATTGCCCAGATAAAATATACAGCAATTCCTTTACACGATTGTCTATCTTTGAGCCAACTGTGAAGAATGTTTTAGTCTATTTCTACCTAGGAGAAAAGTAAGTAAGATTTTCTACTGGCACAAAAAAGTCTGACTTTTAGTGGAGTCTTATGTATTCCATGCTAGAATTAATGAGTGAACTCTGATGCCTCACTTGGTATTGCAACTGTCTAACTGCAACAGCAACAGCAACTTACCTGCAGTTTGGTATTAAAGCTCAGCGTGTGCGTGGGCAGATCGATGACAAACTTGGCTCGTTGCCCTGTGACGCCCATGGAGCTGACGTGATTCATGCGATACTGCGCCTGGAGAGATGGCAACAGCGCCGCATTTATGGACAGACTCTGGAGCAGCACATTGAATTGCATGACGAGCGGCTGCAGCAAACCATTCTGTTGCGCCGCCGCCGTTGCCGATTTGGCTTGGGCCAGGCGTGCGGCACGTCGGGCAGCCAGCTGCGGCTGCGGCTGTGCGCCGCCGGAGACGGTGCGTTCCCGCATCTCGCTGGCAGTGCCGACGCCGCTATTGGTACCGCCCGAGTTGCGTGCATGGAACGGCGACTCTGGTTCCTCCGCTGTGTGCGAACGGAGCGTGGAACGACCTGAATTGCGTTTGACACGCAACTCTTGCAGTGTCGATGAGAGTTGCTTGGAGCTGCGCGTCATCATGCCGTGCAAGGCCACCGGATGCTGGGGAATGTCGATGTTAACGGGTCCAATCGAGAGCAGTCCACTGTTCTTGTCCTTGCCGCGCTTCGACAGACTCGAGTAGAGCGTCTGACTCTTGCCCACGGTCACCTTGACAACGGTTCTGTTGGATGCAATTTCAAATGTTAATTTCTAGGAATCACAAGTGACAACAATTGTGAAGTACTACTTTCTACTTTCGTTATCAGAGCATTATCATCCCAGGACATATTTAGACTTACTGTTGACTGGGTGCCACGCCCTCGAGCAGCACAATCATGGCGCGTCCCACTTGGCCGGTGAGGGAGCACTCCAGCGAAACGGGTCGCGCCTTTTTGCGCCAGGTGGCGGTGCTATTCAGCGTGGTGATCTCCGACTCCAGCTTCAGACCGGAAAGTGTTGCCAGCAAACGTGTCTTGTGTATCTTGGCCACACCGAAGACAATGAGACGCGTTCGCTCCTGCGGCACACCGTCGAGCAGGCTCATGTCACGATGCTGGGGCAGCGGAGTCGGCGCATTGGTCACATCATCTTCGTCGTTATTATTGAAACTTGACACTGGCTTCTTGTGCTCATTGAGCGAGCTGCGCTGAGCCACCGTTTTGGTCTCTGGCATGGTGCCGTAGAGTTCCAGCAGATGGTAGATGGTCTTCCAGCAGTTGGGCGTCTCCAGCAGCGGTGGCAGCAGCGTTGCCATGCCCGACTTGGTCAGCGTGTTGTTGTAATCTCCACTGACACTGGTCGCACAGCCGCCGTTCAGCGATGCCTTCGACTCGGTGGTCAGCTTGAGCATGTTCTGCTCGTGCACCGACATCGTTGGACTATCTCGCAGCGGGGAGGAACTCGACTCGTTCAGATTGGTGTAGCCCAGCTTTCCTTTGACGGATTTGCCTGTCGATCGCAGCTTCTGCGCAAAGCTTTGCGGACGATTTTTGGCATTTGGCGAGGGTGTCAACTGGATGATGGGCGCCAGAGCACTTCCGCGTGGTCGCGTTGATGGCATCGGCATCGTCTCATTGAACTTGTCGTAGCGCTCGTCCGAGAAACTCTCCCCGTGCGTAGCAAAACGCTCCGCAACCGAGCTGAATGCCAGCAGATCCGTTGGCTCCGAGGCTACAAATAAATGGAGCAATTAGATTTAGTTGTAAAGAGATCTATAAGACTTACCCAAGCTGCACTCATCCTTGGTGTGGCTCTTCTTGCTCAGTTCGGGATGTTCGTGGAACTCGTTCTGCGCATCCTTCACATTCTGATACATGTTGCAGATCTGATGGAGCAGACGCAGCAGTGGCATGTTCACCTGCTGCGAAATAAAGCGCACGTTGAGGCTGAAATTGATCACAGTGCTGCTATGCTTCTTGAGCTGACGCCGGGACATGTAGATGACATTCTGGCGTGCCTGATCCACCATGCCGTCGGACATTTTGAGCACCTCCAGCTCGACGCCGACGCGTTCGCACAGAAAGAGCGGTGTGTCCACCATGATGGAGGCACGTGCCCCATTCGATTTCTTGTTCAACTTGCTGGCGCCAGCGGAGGCGGGTTTGCCTGTGCTGCTGCTGCTGCTGTTGATGTTCTTGTTCTTGTCACCCGCCTCGCTGACCACAATGTCGACGCGTATCGAATCAAAGGTGCCAATGAGCGAAAGATTCGTGCCAAAGTTCTCCAGCGACGAAATGTCCGCATTCGCGAACTTGTTGATCATCTGCTGCGGCATGACGCCCAGACAAGTGAGCAAGGGCTCAAAGATCAGATGCGCGTCGAGCAGCTTAATCGAATCCTGCATAATATCCCGACGCGTGTGCGTTAGTCCTGGCAGCTTGGGCGGCACGGGCTGGGCATCGTGCTCCTTTTCGGCGGAGTGCTCCTTCTTCTTGTTGTTGTCCTGATGCTTGGCCATCCAGAAGTACAAATCCTCCTTGTGATTCTCAGCGCCCAGCCAAAACTTGTTCACCGAATTCGTCGAGCTCAACGAGCCCTCCTGCAATGCGCCGTATTCTAAAGAGGAGAAAAAAATTTATTAGCAATTTATATGGTTTATGTATGCCAAGCACTCACCAAATTCTGGCACTTGTTTCTCCACCAGATTCGAGATAATGGGCAGCATTTGTATGCTGGAACGAGACGAATTGCCATGTGAGAAATTCGAGGCTTTGCTGTGCACTTTGCTCAGACTTTAGAAGCACAAAACACAAACAAGACGATCATATTTAGGCATATGTATTGTGGATGGAGAGAAGTTTGAAGCGGGGTATGAAAGCAAAAATACATGCAATTAATATGCGAGCCATGCAACAAGTCGCCACAAGCAAATCGCTGTCAAAACTCACCCACGACGTGTCTGGTGTATATTGGGCGATGTGGATGCCGATCTCTGCGAACCATGGGCAGTCTCATGGGCATAGGACATGCCACCATATTGTGTATTTTCTAAATGTGGCAAGTTAAAAAAAAAAGGTATTTATTTATTGCACTTATTTTTAGCTGTAATCAAAATGTTGAGAGCATTAAATTTAATTTCGTTGAGTGCAGTGCGCAAAATAATCAAAAAAAATATAATTAAATTGTAATTTAAGTGAAACATATTAAGTTAATTTTTATTCAATTATTTAGCACACTGCACAACAATATTTGAGAGCCTAAACTTGGTTGGATAGTAAAGCCAGAGATAAAGATTGAACAAGAACAAGAATATTGAATATTTGAATACATAATGCGAAGCATCAAACAAAATGAATTAATGAACACTTAAAGCATTTCGAACAGAAAAGAAATGAAGAACAGAATATAAAAAAAAATAATTAGAAAAGTTGAAAAAGGGAAAATTAAATAAGGATAATTGCAAGAGTTGCAGAAAGAAAAATCAGAAGAAAGGAGAAAAATTTTAAGTCTAGTCAAGATATATCTTTGACATAAGAGAGATATATATAACATATTCTAAAAAGGCAATTTGTGGATAACAAGACAATAATAACAATATATACATGCAAATAAAAATAAACTTCTTTCTATATATATACATAAATTTTATGTGAGAAAAACAACTTTGAAAAATTAAAAGAGTTGCAGACGTAAAGAAAAAATTCATTGAAAGAAGAAGAAAAAGGAAAATGAAAAGAAAAGAAACAAAAATCAATACAAAATAATAATAGAAACAAACAGAAAATCAAAAGAGTAAAATTGAAAGTTGGAAAATAGAAAAACAAATAAGAATCATCGCAAGAATTGCAGAAAAATTAACAGAAGAAAAGAGGAAAATTAAAAAGTCAATAAGGATAGTTGCAAGAATTGCAGAAGTAAAGATAAATAAAAAATCCATAAAAGATAATTGCGAAAGTTTAAATAGAAAACATTTAAATTGAGTCAAGAAATGCCTTTGACATAACTAAACTAAATTTCTAATATTCTAAAAAGACATTTCTTGTATAAACACAAAAAATTGCATGCACATAAAAATAACCTTCTATATACATATAAATATATAGATATAGATATATATATAAACATATATAAATATAATTAGTTATATAACAAAAAGAAGTTGACTGCATGCCGAAAGTGGGCAATTGCAGCAGTTGTTGAGCAGCTGAGTTAATCAAAGGAATACCAATGTGAGTTCGATGATGCTGTGTTTGCCCAAGTAATAAAGCATTCTCACTCTCTTCCGGATGGTCGCCGACGCCCGCAAAGGCGCCCATTTCAACATCACCTTCACACTCATCCGCCTCGCACTCCTCCTCGTTCTGGGGAAACGAGAATGTCACATTTATCGGCCGTGCCAATTTATTCTTATACTGATGCTCGAACAATATCGGATTGTACAAGGTGTTCTTCCACTGGCGACTCAGCACAATGATACCCTGTTTGAAATTGGATAAAACATTTTAATATTGATATTTTTGTATTTACACGAATTTCTCACCTGTCGCAGCGTGTTGAGGTGCGGCACCTCGCCATGCTTGAAGATCTGCTCGATGCGCTGGACACCCTCGTCCAGCACCAGTTTCTGCATTATGTAGCACAGCTGACAGCTGGGATCCTCCTGCAGCGTCTTTGACAGCAACGTGTAATTATTTGCATAGCGACTCTGCAAATGAGAAAGAGAAAATTGATTATTTATGGCTTAGTAAAGATATCTGACAATATTTAAATTTTAATGAGAAGCTGCTAAAATTGAAATTTACAGTTGAGCTATAAAAGAATAAATAAATATAATTATTTTGATAGTGAATATGTTGAATAAATATTTTGTTGGATATTAAAAATTTATATTATTTCATATTGTGTACATTAATTTAGACATATTCATATTTATGGACACATCTATATAATTTTACCTGTATAGGAGAGGAGCTCTGACAGTGTTTCCACTCCATTCCTACTTACCTTCTTTATCTTTGGGTTGCGCTGAATCTTCTCGTTCTCCATGGCATCGGCCATGAGGCAGGCAGCGACAGCTGTTTGCCGCGTGTGCAACACTTTGAGCAGCGAGACAATTTTAATGGCCAGCCGATTGCTGGGATTCATCCAGGCAGTGATCGCTGGCGACGCGGTGCTCAGCAGATTCCAATCCAAACGTGTCAAATCGATTTTACGTGTGATGGGCACACAGGGAGGCGCCGCAAAATTAAACCACACCGATTTCAACTCGATGACGCAGGATGAGGTTTTATCGGTGCCTTTCACATTGGAGAGAGCCTTGTCGTAGCCACCATCCTTGGCAGCAGTTGCAGCGCCAGGTTTCTGTGCACCAGCTGCAGCTGCACCTGCACCTGTTGTACTCTGCGAGGTGTTGGCTGCACCAGTTCCCTTCTCCACATCCTCATCGGGCGGCGGCTGTCTGGATGTAGATGTGGCGCCATCACTGACAATATTGTTATCGAGCGCATTTTGGAATTTCTCTTTGGGCGTTTTGGGTGTCGGTGGCTTTTTGGTGATCATACGCCAAGCGGCCTCTGCTTTCGAAGTGGCACCACTTGCATCGGTAGCTGTGGCCGCTTCACTTCCAGCAGTGCTTGACGCGCCAACCAAATCGGTGAGATTGAAGGCGCCACCAGCAGCAGCAGTCGATGCTGCCTCTGCGGTCATTTCGGCCAGTTCCTCTTTGCTGTTCTCCGATTTCTCGAAATGTGAACGCTTCACGATCTTGACGCCAACACCTTCCAATCCGCACTCGAACATGATGTAACCGATGCTCTCAATGCCAGTGCTCTCTGGCATCTTGAGGCACTCGAAGAGCACCTTGCTCTTGTGCTCCGGTATCGCTGTGACAATCACTGGCGTTTCGGGTGCGCATGATTGTCCCTCGGTCTTGAGCCGACGCAGTTGCGCATGCGCTCGTCCAATGTCCAGTGTAATAACTAGTTCTTCCAGCTGCTTCTCCGATGTCTCAATGAGTATTGGTTCACCTTGCACATTGTCAGGTCGCGTCTGCGAGGAGAGATGGGCCAGCAGTGCTCGGGTGCCCTTCATAATGCCTCCCTTCTTGTGACTGCTGCCCGATTGAACCGTCTGCTGAATGTAGACATTGTGCATGGAGGCTCGAGTGGTTTTGCCCAAATGGAACTTGGTGGAGATGCCCTCCATGTAAAAAGTGAGCAGTGAGACACAGCTGAGATCCTATTAAATTAAATATACTTTATTAGAAATCTAATCTTGGAGATGATTTACACATCCAACTCACCTGAACATTGTCCAGTGCTGCCACGGATATAATCTCCTCCACAATGGATGACTGCAGCATGGTGATGCTCACCTTGGGCAGCACAATCAGACCCTGGGTCTTTGTCGAGATGCTTTCCTCGTAGACATCGCTCAGAAATGAGTCGCCCGGTCCCTGTAAATGTCGCTCAGTTGTTGAACGCTTGGAATTGGAGTGCACCTGGGACCAGTAGCTGAGACTTTGATCCCGCTTCAGAATATTATCATTCTTCACTTTGGCTATGCACGAGGCGTGTATGAAATTGACCACAGACAGCAGATGCATCGATTGTATCGTTGGCACAGCTGCCTCAACCATTCTACAAAATACGGGAAAAATTAATATATTTAATTACTAATTTAATAATTCAATCAATCAAGTGGAAATTGGAGAGAGATGCTTAAAGAGAGGAATTAGATAAGTTTAAGAAAACTTAAGCTGAGAGAACGAAAAGAGAAGCAATGCGATTTACGCTGAAAAACATTAACCTGCATTTTAAAATTTAATTGTAAAAACTTCTCAATTCGAACAGGATTAGAAATCAAGGAAATTTAGTTTATTGACCCTTGAATAAGTCTCAGCTGGAAATCACTATATCTTTGCTTCCAGACACAATCAGTTTGATTTACTCGATTTAATTACATCCAAGTAAGTCAGTCGAGAGTGAAATATTTTCATTCTAACAGACAAAACGTAAAATTAAATGAAGTGCTGTAATTTTTTCCAAAAATAAAAATGCTAATATCTCGCATTACACTGATATTGTCTTTGCTGCTCCTGATCCCAGCATATCCGTTGGTAAGTGGACAACAAATACTCCTGAATAATGCCAAGCTAAAGCTGAATATTACCACAGGAAGCAGAAGTGAAACCAGGACAAGTTGCCAAACTCAACTCGGCCGATTCTTCCGATCTGACAAATGGTCTGAGCGATGCCGAGTTGGAATCGACACTCAATGGGCTACCGCTGGATGATTTAAATGCACTCATTAAGCTCTTGGATGACGCTGGCAATGGGCCATTTGACTTAGAGGGTGTGTAAGATGAGAGGGAGATTTGTTAGAGAAATTTGAGCCATTCATAAATGCATCCTTTTCCAAAGCAAGCAAGCCTCAGGGGTCATCATAGGCAGGCGAAGAAACAGCAGTCCTACGATGACATGGAATCGGTCGACGATGATTTGGAGCCAGCGATAAACTCGCATAATGGCGGTGCATGCCACGATGAGGATGAACCCGATCAGTGCACCGAACAGCAGCAGCAGCCAAAATGCAAAAAGCGGCCGACAACAAAACGTTGCACGTCCACCACACGAAGATGTGCGACGACCTCGTGCAAATCCCTGGAAGGTTTCCTCGACCACAATGTGGGGAACAGCAAGTGCAGCTCCTCCTCCGGCAAGCAGAAGTACGAGGATGAGGAGGAATGTGATCCGGATGATGCAATGTGTCTGCAGCGTCAGCAGCGCTATAAACAGCAACGGATCGCGCATGATTTTGTGGATATATCTTTACCATCGGATCAGAACTCGCCCGATTCTGTGGATACAATGGAGCAGCTGGCTGTCCAAGCACAGCGCGAGGAATCCTTGAAGTTGCCCAAACAAATGGACAGTTGGATTAGCAAGGAAGATGCTGCGTCGGATGTATTCACCAACAATGAGTACAGCAATGGCAACTCCTGGTCGGAGGGCAAAATGGTGTCCCAAGATGAGAGACAGCCGCAGGAGATGAATGAGAACGCCCAGCAAGCGGAGGCCTTTGAACGTCAGCAGTTAGCACGTGTGGCTCGCGAGGAGCAACAGCAGCAGCAGCAGCAACAGGAGAGCTCCTCGCTGAATGAGGATGTGCAACAGAATGCGGCGCCAGCAGCAGCCGATGAATCGCTGCCGCTGGCCAACAAAGGCGACAGGTTGGCCGCATATAAATAACCAAACATACACAAGTAACAAACACACACGCACAACAAAATATAATCTACACACACCATGTGCCCAGTTACTGTTGAATTTTGCAGTTTTATTGCAAACAATGAACGCGAACCGGTTCGCTACCACATCGAGACGGAGCAGGGTGGCTACATTAGCAGCGAGCATGAGCGGGGCGAGCAACTGTTGCTAGCGGACAAGAAGCAGAGCGAGATGCTCAACTATGACAACTATCTGCAGCAGCAGGAGCAGCACTTCAACAACAATCCTAATCAGTTTCAACGCATCAAACGCAACAACAAACAAACTGACGATGCACCTGAGGCAAGTTGGGATTTGGTTTTGGTGTTGCACACATAATAATAACTCTACTAGCATCCGCAGAATCTCGGCGAGAACTATCTGAAGAAGCTATTGGACTCGTTTCCGCGTGACCAGCTCAATCCTGACGAAAGCAATCTAAATGTGGCCATCAGGCTGGCAAAACGCTCGCATTTGCGTGTCAAACGTAGTTAAATTATTTCCATTGTTTTTTCCCCACTTGTTTTATGTTTAAAATGTGTGTGTGTGTGTGAATATATATATTTTATAGGATTGATTCGACTAAAAATCTCAATGTAACATTCAATGAAATATGGCTTTAAATAGTATCTCAAATGGCGAAATTCAATTCGAACTAGAAAACTAACTTTTGATTTGAAGCACCAATCGAACTTTTCTATGGCAGCTCTTTTATGTCGCAAGATTATTTAAATTAAATTAAATTATATTTTATGGTAGCTTAATTATAATTAAATTTCTTGAATATTGTTTTGATAAAATCGAGTTACCTTTCCACTATACTCACGTCTGATCTGACTGTTATTTTGTCAAAATTTGTATAGTTATTCGAATCTTTAGCCTCAAAATTGAGGATCAACTTGGCCAATGCTGCTGATCAAGAATAAACCTACACAATTGCTCCTGCTATGAGCCATAAACTTCTCTTCTAAATTATAATACAATTAAAATTATAATAAGTAAATAAAATATTTCTGCAGAGGTGTATTTGATTTCACAAACTTCTCTACAAAATTATAATACTATGAATTACACTTAAAATTATATTAATTAAATAAAATATTTCTGTAGAGGTGTATTTTTGATACCCTTTACTTTTTACTCACCGTTGCAAGCCCTCCAACAGGAGGGGGGTGAGGAACACATTGAGCTGGCCTTTGAGTCTGGCCACCACCGAGGTGCAGGCAGCGCCGCCTTCCGCTTGGAGACTCATGAACTCGCCATCGTCGAAACCGTTGGTGGTCTTGTCCGATTCCTCCTCCTTGAGCAGCACACTCGGATCCCAGGGATGCGATTTGGGTCCACCCATGAAAGTGGCCGAACTGTTGCTACCAGTGCTATTCTCATAGCGAGGCACCACTTTGATCTCACGCCAGCACGAATACAAATCGAAATGGGGCAACATTTTGCTGCCAATATAGGTCAGGCCGCCGTCCTCGTTCTCGTGGAAGAGGGGCGTGGAGAACACATCGGGTCCCAGGGGAAAGGAGCAGCCGTTCCAATTGAAGCACTTCACCTGCGACAAGTGATTCAAATAGCTGGCCATGAGAAGCGGCGAATCGATAATGGGTCGATTGACCTGCTGATGCAAGTTGACCAAGGCCACATCCTCCTGCGACGACATCGCCGAGATGAACGAGTTGGAGGACAACGAAGGAGTGCCCGACGACGAGCCACGCGAATCCGCCTGTGAAATGCAGAGCAGTGTTGAAAATGAGAATTAGAAATTTCGCACAATTCAATTTCAATTGCAACGGCTACAAATGAAATACAAATATTTGCAGACCAAGTGGCGCAAAGCAAGCACAAAAATTGCAGTTTTTGTTTGACAATGAAAAAGTGCAAAAGACATATAAATTCGACGAGTTCTTAAAACTAGACTAGAAATCATTAAACTTAGACTAACTCCAAGTTGCATGCAGAATTGTTGGCATGCACACACATTTTTGGATACCCTTGCAGAGGCGAATTGAGAATTGAGAAATTGGAGAAGTCAAAATTTAGATTATAAATGAGAAAATAATAATCTAGTTGAGTATTATAAATTTAGCTTAGTTCTTACATTTTTATATTTATAAGTATAATATATCGATCAGTATTGCAACTATGCAAATACAATTTAAATTAAAATAATAATAACTTAAGCTAAATGTATAATTATAAATTTAACTCTGATATTATAACAAATTAAATAAAAATGTATAAAGAAATTTATCGAAAATAAGTAAAAATTTAAAATGTCTGCAAGAGTATTTAATCTTTATGTGCTTTCTTATTTTTTCTAGATAGAAATACGAAAACTATAATCCAGATTTGAATTAGATAATACATTAAGATTTTCTATTAAAACTAATGTTTAATTTGGGTTGAGCTACGTGTTAGTAAAAGATTTAGTTTTAGTAGGAGTTTTTTTTTTGGTTTGGTATTTTATACTTTTATACTTTGGTTTTGCGGTTTTGCTAAGAACTACTCACGTCGTGAAAAAAGTGTCGATACTCGGGTCGTGATGAGATATTTGTTAATTTTCTTATTGGTGTGGCAAGACCGTGAATGCGTCTCGCGTCTTCATTCTGGATGAGTTTTACGGTATTGTTTTTTGTTTTTTTGTTTTTTTTTATTGTTGTTTTTAACGGTTAGTTTTAGATTTCGTTTTTGGATGAATCAAACAGTTTCAGTTTATCGTGGAGAGGAATAGAATTTAGGTGTGGATTTTATATATGTATATATAGCAGATAGATAACAGTTATAGTATAGAGAGCAAGAGATAGAAACCGTATAGAGATACTTGGAGGAAACATGCATGAAATGGCAGCTCTGCGAAAGAACTGTTTTCGTTATCGTTTTTGGGTGAAAGTGAAAATTGAACGGAGCCTCGAAAGCAGTAAAGCTTTTTGTATACATACATTAATATATAGATATAGATATATATATAGATTAAGATATACATAGTACATAGTATATAACATAGTGAGACCTAACATAAAACACTAAAAGTGTTTTGCACGATTATTCGCATTACTCTTTTTACCAATTCTGTTGTGCTCTGCGGTCGCTTGGGCAAAGTTTTGTTACTCTCCGGCGCATGGATCTCCAGATCACTCCGGTATGTGGGCAGTGTGTGGCTGCTATTCTCATTCTGGGCACCAATGCTGCAAAGTTGAGAAGAACGTGATAAAACTGAACTGACTCTAAGCTAGGAGCACTCACCTCAAATCGGAAGAGAAACGTTTGCGGCCTGATAAAATAATGGAACCATTGCCGTTGCGCTGCTTAATGGAGCCGCGCTGCGACATCACATTCGAGATATCCTCCTCGGCGGAGAAGAACATCTCGGAGGGATTCTCCGAGGTCAGCGATATGGTGCGCTGTACCTCGCGCGGCAACTGTTCTCCCACATGCAGCGCAATGTCAGCGATCTCAAATTCCAATGGATGCGAATGAGGCGCCGAATGCGACATCTCATCGGGCATCTGTGGGGGAAATATAAACAGATTAATAAATAAAACAAATGATAAACAATGCATTGCTCACCTCGTGCTCATCGTCGAGCGCCGCCTCGCCCGTCAGTCTGGAGTCCGAGATGCTTGTCTTTGGTGGGGAGACGCGTAATCTGTGCGAATCCGAGCCACGCCTTGGTATACTGGTGGCTGCATTGACCGCTTCCACGGCGCAGTCATGTTGCTGCTGCTGCAGCTGCAGCTTCTTGGATGGGCTGTCCAGCAGTCGTGAGTAAGGCACCTCCACCGAGGTCTGCCTCGTGCACGTGTATCGCTTGCTGCGACGCTCCAACGTGTTTGGCGAACCAATGCTCTCCCGCGACTTGTGGCGATTGCTGCTCAATTCTGGCTTGTCGACAACACCGCCGCCAATCTTAAACTTGGCACCATCTGGCAGCGAACAATGCTCCGATTTCTTCAAACTGCCATTGCGCAACTCGACAGCGGGTCGGTACAACTTGCCCTTGCCATTAAAGTCGGCGGCGTCGTGCAGCGAGACACAGTGCAAACTGTAAGGCGGCGTGTGGAAGACCAACTGACCCTGATGCAAGATGCTCTCGCCGAAGCCAAAGTCTTTGTTGTTGTTGATGATGCTGCAGGCAGATGGCAGATGTTGAATGGATTATAAATATAGCAGCAAATATAACTCACAAATAGCGTGCAATATTATAATTGTCATGGACATCCTGAGCGGTGGGCTTGAAGAACTTTTGCCCGTTGCGATTGCTGCCAAAGAAGACGCAGCCACCGATGCAGCCGCAACGCGATGTTTCCGAGGCTGAGCTGAGGGCGTTGCCATTGTTGGACCACAGAAACCACAAACGCTTAAATTTCGCATCGTGTTCACGCAGAAAACTGAAAAAAAAGGTAATTAATTGAGGAGAATCTGCATAATAAAAGCTGCTTACTTGTGCTGCACGAGATGGAGTTCGTGATCGGGTATGGGCAGAGCGGAGGCACCCTCCAGCAGAATGGGCCCCAACGAGGTGCAGCCGACCTCGACCCAATTCTCGCTGAGCTCAGCGGTTTCCGGTGTGCGTTTGGGACCGTGCGCATCAGTGAAGCATCTGCGATCCTCGCGTGAATCGCGACGCTGCGAAAAGGAATTTGAACTACGCTTGCCAGGCTTGTGGGCAAAGTTGGGCACATCCTGACTCGACTTCAACGAATCCTGATCGGCGCGACGCAGCTTGCCCGAGCGGTTACTGCCCGTGGTGTTGGTGTTAAAGGCGCTATTGGGCACATTCCCAGCGTGCAGCATAAAGAGACGCAACAGGATCGAGGGCAGCAGACCCGAGATGCCCGATTTGACACGCTGCCCATGCAGATTGCAATTGGCCAGCCGAATGGGTGAGATCCAAGCGTGCAACGCTGTGCCGCTCTCAATGAGGTAAACATCGACGGCATCCACGGAGACACGCGTCATTTTGTACTTGATATCCTCGGCCGAGGGACATTTGTATTTGTTCTCCTCCTTGGTGTGCGGACAGAGATTACTGGGCACACCATGATGACAGTTGCGCACCGTCTTCGGTGACTTCAAGCAGTTCTCGGGATCAATGGCGAGTAGCACAAAGGTCTCCAAGCCAGTGACAACATTCACCAGCTGAGGCAAAGTCAACTTCCCCGTCAACTTGCCCAACTGCACCTCGACGAGCCACGAATACTCGAGTGTATCCTCATCGAGGGCACAGCCCTCACTGCTGAACATGGCGTGACCGCGCACCTGCACCGCCGACAGCAGCAGGTGACCCTGCTGGATGTGCTGCTCGCGTTGCTGGCGCTGCAGCGAGTCCGAGGTGAGCAGATAGGCGGGACTCACAAGCACCTGCAGCGTTGTCTCCGTATACCGTTTGTTCATCTCGAAGCCGAAGCGTTCGATTAACACCACCGGACACGGTGGATCATCCGGATTGCAGTTCTTCATCACATGCGCCTGGATATCATGCACAATCACCGATACCATCACCTCCAGCGGACGATAGAGTCGTGGATCGAATGGTTTGCGTTTCTCCTCGGGTGCCGTTGTCTCCGAAATGGATTTGTTGGCCAACTCCTTCTCCTTGGCCAGCAACTGATCCTTGGGATTGTTCGGTGCACCTGTCTCCTTCATGCTAACATTCGATTGTTCCATATCCGTAAAACTCTGATCCTCGCCAAAGATATTCTCTTTGAGGTTGATGAAATTGCGCAAAACATTGCCGTAGGCCATCAGCACAGAGCTGCCGATTTCCACCTCGACGGTGACATGATCCGCTGTCAAGGTGCCCGGATCGAACTTCTCTTGCTCCGATTGCTGCCAGCTGCTGTTCACGGGAGATTTACGCACCTTGGGTATGCGCATGGGGCTCAGTAAGATCTCCTCCTTCTCCGGCGTGGTGATATCCGCTTGCGGATCTGGTCCCAGTGGCGGCACGGGATGATAAACATACTGGATGGACAAGGCCAAAATGGGCACCGCCCAACAATCGATCCAACCGGCGCTGCGCTGACAAATCTTGCGCCATTTTTTGGTATAGAGTTCGGGTCGTCGTATCAATTTGCCCTCGCGGGTCAACAGTCTTGCGTTCTCGTCTATGGCTAGGACAATGGGACGCACCGAGGACACCTCCGGCACGTACAGGCTCAGGTCGAGACCCTCGCCGTGTATCCAAAACTTGAGCGTCACAGTCTTGGGCAGAAAATCATCAAAGGGCAGCGCGAAACTCATCTCGAAAACATCGCCGCAAAAGCCCAAATGATTGTTCTCCTGGTTGGCGCTGCTGCAGTCGATCCAGTTGTACTCGTTGCACAGCATAAGGATCTCGAACTCGTTCAGGCGTATGTTGAAGTTGCAGGTGTATGGCACAAAGCTGAGTATATCGGGACGCGCCTTGTTCGCCCAATCCTCGATGAGATCCTGGAAGAAGCACTTGTGCTTATACACAATGTAAGCGGTTGTCTTGCAACCGGCCAGCGAAATATTCCAATCCTGTGGCGCATTCCACTTGGTCGGGTAATGGATGCGCACTTTGTACTCCAACGATTCGAACTCGGCGAGGCTGCGATACTGCAGCGATGTGGTGGCCTCCACGTGGAAGAGCTGACCCTGTATTTTGGACGTATAACCATCGGTCTGGGTTATCCAGGGTATGGTGACCTCCACATAGGAGGCGGGTCCAACGGTTATGTGCATCGCATTCGTCTCCTTCTCCTTGGAGAACAGTATATCGATGGTGGCCTCATTCAAGACGCACAGCGTCACATCAAACGACTGATAACTACGCAGCTCGCCCGGCTGTGGCGTTGCCGTCACTTCTCCCTCCTTCCAATCGGATGGATAGAAATAGCGGTAGAGATGATCTCGCTGTCTGTCCGCCCAGGGACCGTAGCTAAAATCGGTGCCCTTCAAGCAATGCGCATTGATGCCCCAAACGGGAGGCGATGGCTCCACGACATCACCATTGGCCAGCTCAATTTGTACGGGCTGCTCCGGCACCAAACCGGGCTCATCCATATAGAAATACAGATCCATTTGATTTGACATCATCACCACAAATCCCTCGCCCATATAGCGGGGTGGCTCATCAATCAAACCGGTGTATTTCGGGCTGGGACAGAAGAGCACCTTGGCATTCTCCACCTTCGCCTTGACGAAGTGCATGAAATGATCGAGACGACAATTGGCGGGCTTTGTGCTGTACGTGCAATGGGCCTCCTCCATGGAAATGGAGAGCGTCGTCGGCGTCAAACGATTGCCGAAAACAAAGCGACCCGAACTGATATCAATCTTGATGACGGGTATCAAATCCCGCCAGGTGGTCGCCTGCATTGCCTCCGAGTTCTTGACGCTGTTGACACGTTTACTTTGACGGGCATTCTCCACATTCATGTTGTGCTCCTTGAGCTTGTTGCGCTCCTCGTTGCTAACCGCATCCGTGGGTATCAGCAGCGATGGCTCCAGCCCGAATGTCTTCTCCAGCGCATCGTACAAATCGGAACGATTATAGATATGCAACTCGTAGCCATTCAGCTGCACAGATAAACGCGTATCTGAATGGGAAAGATCTGTAAAGAAAAATGGTAATTTTGTAATTTTATTTGAATTTTGAAAAATTAAAATCCAACTCACCCTCGGAGACATCTTTGGGCACATAGGAGCGCCACCAGCGAAATATGAAATAGCCATCCTGCACCCGCATCGTATAATCATAGGTGATGTACACAAAATCGCGGAACATTATCTTGCCGGCCAATGGATTTAGGGCCACAGAACCAATCTTGAAGTAGGCACCTTTGATGAACCAACGATTAGCAATCTTTGTGATGAGCATTCCGATTACACGCGAGTTGTAAAAGGTGTTGTACGTCACCCATGTGATCGTTGTCAACAGCGAGCACAGCAGCCATATCTATAAAGATCAGATCAGAGCAGAGTTTCATCTTTAGCATCATATCAAATATTTTATAGTCCGCTTTTAATTTCAGCAGTAAAACTAAAAAAGTCAAAGTTGGAATGTGCTGGTCGAGTCTTAGAGTGGACTCTGGGCGATAGAGCTAAACTAAAAGATACCCTGTAATCAACTGTTTAATTGTTGATTGGTTTTCTGATATATTTTTCATTAGAAAAATAGATTTTCTTTAAAAGATATCAGAGTTTTTTAATGTAATTTTTTATGTTGATCAATAAGATTTTTTTTCTTTATATTATAATTTACTTTCGTCTTTTGATCATGAATATATATATATATATATATACATATATATATATATATATATGGAGTCGTAGATGCTTTCTTCACTTTTTATACCATTTTTTTAAGAATTTCCGGAAGAAAAATATATTTTGTTTTTAATATGAGTTACTCTTTGTCACTCAAAGTGGTTAATGGGTCTCAGACCTCATTTTAATGATCAAAAATATTTATAAGGAAATAAAACGCAATATGCCTAATTTTGTGAATATATCTTTGTGCGTATTTAAAAACAAAGCATATATATACTTACGATATTATACATATATATATACATATATATATATATATATTTATATATCGGAAGTATATATATAATTTAAATTATGTCGTAAATATAGAATTCCATATCAGAAAATATAAACAATAACAATGACGTTGTGAAATACAGAAATATCGTCATTGTACTTCCCAGAAACCAATGAAATATCCGATGTAGATATTAACATAATGTACATATTTTATTTATATATATTTAATATATATATATTTAAAAGTTAAACTTATTATTGTTATCATTATATACAGTATAACAAAAGTTATAAACTGAACCATCTTTTGCTTTTATATACTTTAAATGAATTTTAAGGATTAGTTAAATTCCCCCCCCCCCCCCCCCTTCACCTCCTCACACACACAAACATACACATAGTATATATATAAAGAAGAAAACAACTTGGATGTTGGCGGACAATCAACATTTTATGACGAAAAGAATACGATTAAAAGGAAGAATCATGAAACAGATGATTCGGATTCGGAACCGTCTAAACGATCGGCAGGCACATCGCAGAAAATGGCGCCAGAGAAGGTGCATTTTGTAGCCTCCTTGATGATGGTGCAACCGTTGATTTTCCTGAATTGCATATTGAGGCTTAGGAAGTGCGAATAACGAGGATGTGGCAGCTGCAGCTGGTAGTTTGATGTTGCAGCAGATTGGAAATAGGCACGACCCGTAAACGGATTGAGAAAATCCGACCAGTAACCGTCTTGCATAAAGCCAATGGAAACTTCGGATGCGAACAGGACGAAGGCTTTGATGGCGCTATTCACATCGCTGTCAAAGTACAAATTAAAAATGTTAATGTTCGATGGATGCCGCAACTTGGAGCTTGGTATAACAAAATGACGCTTCAAATGGGACAACAGCAACTTGGGGCAGGGCACAACTTGCGCATGGACTGGCTTGATGCCGTGCCAGGCCATGGATTTTTGAGATTTACTCAAATCGAATTGATCGACGGTGGTAAAGTAATTCTGATAGGCGGGTCCAACACTCTGTGGCATATAGAACAAATCGGAGCAACGATTATCCAATATTGAATATGATAAATGTCCATCATCATCCACATCATGATCCCTGTCATCCTCGTCCTTCTCGCCGACCATGATAAAATTGGGCTGGCTGCTGCTGCTGCGACGCCCTATACAATCCTTCAGGCAACGCCTTAGGACCCTCAATTTTTGCATTATGAATGTTTTTATAATTTAATAGAATAAAAAAAACGATAAATTTAAGAGAACCAATATAGAAAGTGTTCAAAGCAAATTGTTATTATTACTATATTTTGTTGTATTTTAGATTTTCTCGTGAAGAGATCCAAAAAATAAAGTAAGCACAATAATAAAATTTTGAACTTATTTTCTCAAAGCAAAGTTAAAACAAAGACTGTCCGATAAACGAACTCGTAACAAACGAAATCAGATATACGAATGGAATCTGCCAAAATTTGAAAATACTTCGATTTGACTTTGTTTTCAAGGAGTTGTAGGAACAAAAATTACGTTCACTTAAACCAGCTTTATTTTTTAATATTTTTTGTTTTTATTCTTGTTTATGTATATTAATTTTGTTTATTTAATTTTTGTTTATATTGATATTATTTTATATATTAATATATTTTTTAAAATTTTTTTTATTTATTTGTTATTTTTAATTAATTAAATCATCAAAAATAAAAATTGTTATTCTCTTAAAGTCGCTTGGCTTTCAATGGGTTAAGTTGTTATCAACACTGTTATCAGCAACAATGTTGAGCAGTATTGGAAGTAGTGTGACAATGGCCAGTGATTGATAAGACATAATAATTATGGCGACGATCCCTTCAATTAACTGTGACTATGACTGGCTATCGATGAAGGCAAGAAGCAGCAGATTAGGCAACGGTCGTAATTCGAATGATAAAGCTGTCCTCGGCTGATTCAGTCTCACGCTTTCTTGCTCCCACAAACTGCATATGCACATACACACTTATACACATAGATATATACATGTAGATGCATATTTACCATTGGCGCATCGATTTTCATGTTTTCCAGCGGCACATTGTGTGTGCGATTCCAGGTGCCCACTTCTGCAAAACCATATCCAGTGTCGCTCGGCTCTTCCAGAACCATTTTTTTTAATTTATTAAAGGGGCGGGTGGGGGTTTTTGTTTACTTTTCGTTAATTCAATTATCGAATTTTCGATTATTGCTGCGTAACATTTTTGCAATTATTGGGAAAATAATTAACATATTTTATAAATATATTTATAATTATTATATGTACTGCATTGGATTTTTCCTTTGGTTTTAAATTACACACTCACACACACTCGCGCACAAAGTTCGATTTTTCCCACTTTGTTGTCGTCGATGTTAAATTTTCGTTTGCTTTTTAGCACGCTTTCTTCGATGTGACATTAATGTCGATATGTTTTAAATGCGCGTAACGTTTGCAAGTTGTTTTGGTTTATTTTCAGCAATTAACTTGGCGTATTTAGCAATTAGGGGATAAAAAACATAAAATTGCACTTGAAACGAAAACACTCCCATTTTGTGCTGCTTCTTGCTACTGAGCAGCTGTTTGCAGAATCGATAGGTACCATCAACTTGTTTGATTTCGATAGCACGCCCATTTAAGTAACCGATAGCTGTAACTCTTTGTACTGGCATAAAAACAGGTAAGTTCTACTTTAATTATTATTTTAACTTATTTATATTTTTGTATTTATTTTAAACAAAATATTGGGGCTTTCGCATTGTTATCCCATGATCTGCTAAGGCTGGCACCAAATCCTCCATAGCCAAGGTGTATTTGCGATCCTTGGGGTTTTTCTTGTCCTGCGTATATAAAATTAAGTAAATATATTTAATAAACACACAATAAATTTGTTTACCTTGTTGGAGCTGTGACCGCTTGAGTGTTGAATATTGGTTGTGCGCGTTTTGCAGTGTTGCAAAGCATCGTTGGCAATATCCGAAATGAATTTTTGGGCAGACACCGAAATAATGCGCACTATTCGCGGATCAACAGATGCAAAACCAGACTGGATACAAATATAAATAAATAATAATATTGAGTTCAGTTGAGTCTCTAGATTAACTTACGCTCTGCAAAATGCGCATAGTGAGGGCATCTGGCACTGTAGGCGTGTAATCCTCTAGTTGTTTTAGAAGCTCCTCCATTTCTGCTGCTTCTGTGGAAATTGGCACAGTTTCCACTTCAATACTCTCAGCGTCTGATTCCACACTGCAGTCCTCTGCTTCTGTTTCCGTTTCTGTTGCAGAAACTTCAGTTTCCACTGGTGTAATATCCATTTCGTTGCCCTCTGATGCCATTAATTTAATTTGTTTTATATTTCTTGTTTACTTCTTTGCGTCACTGCGGAAAATTGCCTTTAATGTTTATATTGAAGGCAACAAATTGATTATGTTAGCAATGTCACCAGAATGATAACGCCAAACTACAGAAAAATTAAAAAAAAATTTCACAGTATTCGATATAACGATTTTCTTAGAATTGTGTCTAATCGATATTTATGAAGTGTGTCCAGCTGTTCATAGATATCGACCAACCGCCACAATGGAAATAAAGTTATCGACACCTTGGTTATCCCTTGGCATTTAAAACAGCTGATAAATAATCGATCAGACAGTTAAAAAAGTCAGGCTGAAAAAATAATGACTCAAAAGTAAACCAACAAAAAGAAAAAAATTGCAAAATTGAAAATGGTTATACCCAAAGAGGTGCTCAGCGACTACCGGGAGTTATACGAGAAGGCGACCGTACTGATCGAGCAAGACAGTCGCACCGATCCCCAAACCGAACCGTATCGATCCCATTACAAAGCGCGCGATATTCTCCACGATTTAAAAAAGCAGCTGGAGGATCAACTGATTTCTATACGAGCTAGCGAAGATGAGGGCTGCCGCGATGAATTTGTCTATCAATCAATGTTAGCTTTTATTTGCCGGGACTTGGGCCGCGTTCACATCTATACCGAGGAATCCGGCGATGGCGAAAAGTTGCTAAAGCGTTGCTTGGAGTTGGTGGAGGAGCGCAAGCAACGTCCGCAGTGCATCATTGCCTATGTGGGCGCTATCAACGAACTGAGCGTTGTCTATGGCGAAAGGCAGGAGTACAAAAAGGCGAAGGAGCTGCTGATGCATGCGGAGCAAAATTACAAAGAGTTTCAAGCTGGAGGAGAGCTACCAATGACTATGATTGATTTATTTAATCCAGTCTCGGAGGAAGTTGAGGAGTTGACTGGAGCTGCCACTGGCAGCAAAGAGCTGGAGAATCTCTACACACTCTGCTGTTTTTACCTGGCTCAGATGTGGGGTCATGTGGGAGATCCGGAGAAATCCGCTCAATGCTGTCATCGCACTTTGCATCGCCAGCTCAAATATAAATCCTACGATCCAGTCGACTTTGCTTTAAACACTGCCACACTCTCTCAATACTATATAGGCCAGGAGCGCTTTAAGGAGGCACGTCATCATTTGGCTGCAGCCACAATTATTATGGCCGAGCACGAGGCAAACATGTTGCAGCCACAGATGAGTCAGCAGCAACAGGAAGATGTGGCGGAAACATTTAAGCATCGTTATGCGGATGTGGCACGCTGCTGGGCCAAGTACGGCCTGCTGCTGCTGCAGTCGTCCAAGGAGCGGCTGATGCGGGATGATGAGGAAGAGGAGGCGCATCTCGCCAAGGCCACCAAGCAGTTAAAGCTAGTTGAGGAGGACTATCGCTTTGTGGATCTCGACCTTGCTGCCTGTGAGAATCGCATCAGTTGTGATTATTGTTTGACCTTTGACGATGCCAAACTGGTTTTTCACTTTGTCAACGAGTGGCTGGATGTGGCCAAGGATTATTACAAGGCGGAAACGGAGGCCACCGAGTATGCCAGGATTATGCAGGATTTTGCCGAGGCCTACGAGCACATTGCCTTCTTTGAGGAGCTGCCCGAGAATCAGGCTAAGATGCAAAAGCGACGCGCAAAATATTTAGAGGATTTGCTGGAGCTACTCGATGAAGTTCATTATCTGAAGATCTGTCGCGAGTGTTGGTATGTGGCGGGCACAGCACATGCCGCCATACTCGACATACGCCTCGATGCCATCAAGGAGCAGCCATCTCCCACACCAGAGGATGTCAAGCGGGTCAATCAGAGCTGTTTGAAGGCCATCAAACACTTTGAGTGCTTTGTCAAATCTTATTTGGTGCAGCCGGATGCAGGTAATCTCTGGCGACCCAACATGGATGTGGAGGAGCTGCGTACCATGCTCTATGCCCATTTCCATATCGGGCGACTCTATTACAAGCTGATCAGTTCGCATCCCCATCAGCAGTTGGAGCAACTGAATCAATGTCTTTTGTACTATAAAAGGTTCAGTGAATCCTGTGCGGAGCACAAGGAGGCTGCCAAGCAGCTGCACGGCGAGATTGGCGTTGTGCGTGAGATGCTCGAGCTGCTCCCACTCAAAATCAACACGGTCAAGCGGCGATTGGAGTAAAGATTCAGTTTGAGATTGATTCCAGAATTATCCCAGTTATGCATTCTCTATTAACGTTATATTATTACTGCTTAATAGTCAGATTCAAATAAAATATATGCATATATATATATATATATATATATATATATATATATATATCTATATCGTTCAATGCTACGAAATATATTTTTTCTCTGTCGAAACTTGTTTTTTAACTAGCCGCAAAAAAATGGATTTTAATCATATTTAAAAAAAAAATTACATCTTAATTACAAATAATATCAATAATAATATTTTCCGCTCAAAACTGTCCTACAAAATTGGAGCAGGATGCTCTGTTTCCATACTAAAAGGGTAATCCAGATTTGGGCCCCTGTTTCTTGCTGGCAATGCGAACCGCAAGCGGAGATTGACAAGTGGGTGGTTTAAATTGACGCCGCTTGATCAACTCCTTTTGGACGCTGTTACCCAGCTGACGGATGGGCAGCGCCGTAATACCATCGAGCAGATTATCCTGGGCATGCTGCAGAGTGCTAGCTATCAGATCCTCTACGTTGATGGCACGCGGATCTGTCATCGGTTCGCGTTCGAGCACATCGACAATGATGCGTAGCGTCTCCTCCGCCTGGAACTCCTCTAGCGGGAACACCTCAATTAACTCCTTAAACATTTGCAACACAATAAATTGCGTCCGATTGACGATCTCACAGATGCCTCGGGCACACAGCGCTTCCTTGGCATGCTCAAATATGCCCGAAATCAAATCCTCCGTATTCACATCGGATCGCTCATAATCGAAAACGGCGACGACATCGTTGAACAATTTACGCAGCTCCTCTGCGCTGATGTGTATCAAATACTTCTTGGGCACAATGCTCTCCAGGTGCTCCGTTATACACTCGGCTATGCGATCCGTGTATCTTCCTTGGAAGCTATACGCTGCCTGGCAAAAATACAGCGATGATCTCTGCGCAAATTTGCGCACATTTTCAGGCGTCGTGTGGCGTCCCAGGAAATGATGGAAACTCTTTTGGACAATGTTATGGACACGATCCATGATGAACTCATCCGGCAAGCGTGGCAACATATACGCATCCACATTGAGTATGGCCGGGCAGAGCTCCGATTCCGTTTGCTCCGGCATCAGCTCACTGTTGGCCACACGAGGCATCGCATCTATTTCGTTGATCTGCAGCGGTTTCGCCTTCAGACGCAGCGTACAAATCTCACGTTCCAGGCACTAGTTGGACAGATTAAAGATTACAGATTGGGGAGAGATAGAATAGCTGTGAACCCACCTCGATCTGCTGCAGCAGCTGGCCATCGACGCCCATCAGTTTCTCAATGTCGTAGCTCAGATTGAGCACTTGGGGATTTGCCCACTTGTGGTAGTTGCGCTCCTGCACATCGAGGATTACATCCAGCATGTTCTTCTGCTCGAGGAGCACCGTTTGTATGTTCACCTTGTCAGTGTTGTCTTGTGTCACCTGCACCAGCTCCTCCTCGCAGCGGGATAACTCAATCTGTGTGTGGGAGAATAATGGAAAGTGAATAATAAAGGGAGCTGCTCCTGGCGAGTTCCAGTCTGCCAGCCTGCCTCACCTGCCTCTCCTTGAGCTCCTTTTCGAGTGCCCGCAACTCTTCCTCCGCGGTTGACTCTAGGTCAAAGATGTAGCGACGCAGCACCTCCTCCTCGAGCTCATCGAGATTGATGATCAAGCCGAACCGCTTCATCATCGCCTGCTTGATCTCCTCTTCGAGCCGGGTGATCTCGAATCGCATAAATTTGATGTCGCGATTCATGCGACGCAGATGGACGAAGTTGATGCGATGCCATCGCCTTGTGGCCAACGTCTCCTCATGCAGCTTCTCGGCCCGACGACGCAGATCGTTTAGTATTTCCGCATCGAACAATATCGCTTTGGACACATCCCGATAGTTCTCATCCTCCCGGAAATGCTGCAGTTGATCCATGCGCAGCACCGTGCTTATCTGCACCTTGTTGATCTCTGTCTGCCGATTGCGCTGGAATACGAGATAAATAATTGATTTCAATTTGGGAAGTTTTCTATAATGTCAAACCCAAAAGTACTCCCCCCCCCCCCCACACACACCTTCCACCCGTTGACCTACCCGAAAGTCCATTAGCTTTTTCTTTTCTTGCTGATAGATCTCCTCGTTGTGCCGCATCTTGGTCTGCATTTCGGCAATCTGGCGGCGCTTGTGATCCACGTCGCGATGGCTCTCGACGAGGGCGCGCTCCAGATCGTGTCGCTCCGAACGCATGGTGAAGGTCCATTCGTAAAGGCTGCGATCGAGGCCAATGGGACACGTATCCTCGTCCAGCCGGATGGTGGTCATGTCCAGTGAGTCAACGCTCTGGGCATCGGCAGCCTCATCCTCGCTAGACGAAGAGGAGGACGACGACGAAGACGAGGATTCATCATCGCCATGAACACGCTTCGGTGGACGCCATTTTTTTTTGAAAACGCGACGCAGGAAATCATAGAATCGATGTCCCTTCACCGAATTCATGAAACTCAACTGGAGCTGACCAATTTGTTCGGTGAGTCGGTCGATGGCCTTGCGGAGCTCCTCCAACTGGCGATTGGTGGCATTGATCACAATCTGCATTTCGTTACGAACGCCCATCGCCTGTTTGGCATTCTGGAGCAACTGCGTCTCGATCTCCTCGCTATCCCGCAGCACATACAGCTCCTGGTCGAGACTGATCATGTACGAGGAAAGGAATTCGGAATCCATTTTCACCTGGAACCGCTGCACCTGTATATTCTCCAGTGACATGTCAAACAAGCGGATCTCCTCATCAACCTCTGCCATGATGTGCAGCTGCTCCACAACCATCATTTTGAGCCAACGATGACGCACCTCCTGCATCATAGGCACATTTCCCTCCTCATCGACTTCAAAATAAGCTGGATCATTGGGTGCGGGCAATCTCTTGATATATTCCGTCATTTCATTGTCTGGCAGCGATCTTTCCACCTTGGCAATTTGTAGTGCTTTGAATTTAATTACCTCTTGAAGATCGGGACTGCCGAGTGCTTCCATTTCGTACAGACTACTCTTGTCCTGCGACAGTGTGCCTCTGCGCGCAGCGATTAACTGCTCCACATTCGCCTGCAGGTAGAGTATATCATCGATATTGATGCCGCAACCAGGCTCAAAGTGCTCGATGAGATTCAGTTCGGGATACTCCTTTTCCAGATCGATCTCTTTGATGTGCCGCATATGTATGCGATTCGCTTCCGGCAAAAACTGATGGATTCTTGCGAGCCGTTGTCGCTTGGATTCGATGAATTCCATGAGCTCCTTCTTGCGATCCCGCAACATCATCACTCGCATATTGTACGCGTCCAACATTTCAAAGTATCTCTCGCGGCACTGCACAATCTCAATGTATTTGGCTGTGAGGTTCTCCGAGCTCTTTGGCTCGTATTCGGATCCGGTTTTCAGTTTGTAATCACCCAGATTGCGTTTGGCTTCCGCAATCTGTGCATCGTCATCGGGATGATTGCGATTGAGATCAGGCTTCTGCCGCTCCAATTTCTCCCAGTCGAAAATCCGTCTCACCTCGAAGAGCTGTCGGTTCCGGTAACGCGTCAGCAATCGCATCATCTTACGGCTAAACTTGGGCGTTACACTCGACGGATCACGGCCAAAGAAGAATGTCTCCTGCCCCGGATTACCAATCGAATCCTCCTTCTCATCACTCACAATAACATCAGTCAGACTGGGCAAATAAAAAGAGATTAGTTTCGAAATTAAGTGTTTACAAACGGACGAGAATTGAGTCATATAGTCAAAGGAGGGTGTTCGGGTACAGGGTGTACCCTGTAGTCTATTTGGGATTACTATTATAAATATCACTATTAGTACTGTTAATATTATTTTATCATTATTGTGTGAAACACGTACAGGATGTAGTCAACACGATGGGACGACGTTTAGAATCTCATGTTATGTTTATTTATCTTAACGAAGTCGCTTGTAGGGCGACTCCATGTGATGTTTATTCTTAAACTAGCTGAGCTTTGCAGCGTTTGTAGGGCGAGTCTGTATGTGGTTTATTCTTAGCTGATCTTCACTCTTTGACAAATTTGACATTTGTTTATCTTAAAATAGCTGAGCTTTGCAGCGTCCAATGTTCATACTTGGACAACTTCATGTGATGTTTTCTTATTTTAAATGCAGGCACTTGAAAGTGGACTGTATAAAAAATTTTGCCATTAACAATTAGCTGAGCTTCGCAGCGTCTTATGTTCATTCTTGAACATTGTAATTGAGGATTTTTAGGAGCTTTGAACTCAAAACATGGTGTTAGTTCTATAAATACGAATAATTTGAAAAATGTTTTAAGACATGGCTCAAAAATCAAAAAGGCCCGATCAAAATCAATTTCTAATACATAGCGAATCCAAAACAAAATAAATACAAATATTAAAATTAGGTTTCAGTTAAACAAATAAAATTGAAATTTTCTATATGTAAGAAACTGGAGGTGGAGAAAACCTTGGCAATTTGTTGTGAACAGATTCCCATAACATATAGTAAAATTATTTCTATGCGGAAAAGATTCTTCATTTAAAAAATAAATAAGTTCTACTAAAATAAATTCTAATAAAAATAATGCTAAGGATATGATGCAGACATCTGATGACTACATCGTCTAGCCTTTGATGCTGAATAGGAATTTATATGATACAAACTTATGCCGAACTTTAATTTTCCCACTTTAAACAGCATTTTACACGTAAGTAAATCAGAATTTCTAATTTAAATATTAAATGCAATAAATTGGATTATAAAAAGGTGCTTTAAAAATAAAGGTAAATTTCTTAGAAATCTAATTTATATATATATATACTAGATAAAAACTCTTACACTTCCGGCTTGTCTGGCACAAGCTCATCGATCTCTCTGCTGCTTGTGTTTGTATGGGATGATAAGAGATATGATATATTTATAGAATTTATATGGTCGATAAAAGTAAGGTTTAAAAAATCCGAATATATATATTCAATAAGAGTAAGGTATCAAAAATCGGAATATGTATATAGGTACAAAAACTCACCGCATATCGTGCTCCATTTTGAGACGTTCCTCGATATCTCGTTTGACCTGCTGAAATTCCTCGCCAAGCTTCTCCAGGCGAAAAGTGGACAACGGTTCAATGTTTGCACTACAAAAGACCCAGGATTAAAAATCTATCCAAGAAGTATGATAATTAATCTTGGCTCACCAAAGGGGCGTGACAGTATATGGCACATGATCCAGTTTCTTGAGAAAGTGATTGTATAGCTTGGCGTGTCCAACTTGGGCAAACTCCAAATCATAGGCGAGATCTTCACGGACATCGTCCAGCTCAGCTTGGAGTTCTTCCCGAACTTGTTGGACGATGCGCTCATCGAGAAGAAGATCCTTGTCGGGCACCCTCAGACCTTGCGGCAATTCTTCGTTGCGCTTGATTATCTCAAAGTATACACTCTGTAGTGCCCCAATCTTGGCGAGGACATTACGATCGTGTGCCTCGGCTGCCTCCTGCTGACGCTGCAGTTCCGCATTGATCTTCTCCTGCTCCAGCGACGGCGTCTCCACATCCACAATATCCTCGGCCTTCGGTCTGCTAGGCATCGATGGTAGCTGCCGCCTCAGTGGATTCTTCACCAACTTGGGACCGTTCCATTTGAACAAAAAGATGTTGCCATCGTAGCCAACGCTCACCAATCGCTCGCCATCATAGCTGCTGATCATCGCCGGAACTGTGCCGTTGATGGCATCGTGCATAGGGTAAGTGCGATACTCGGATAGGTCGGTGAAATCGTCCGGATTGAGGCGATTGATGCGTAGACTGCCATTCATCAGACCAAACATTATATACTCATCGCTGTGTGCGGAGAGGGATTTGACTGGGTTAGGAGACGGATTAGACTATAGCAACTAATTCAAAGTATTCTCAGTAACTAATCATTGTTATTGTTCCTAGCCTTAGATTAGTGCTCAATCCTTTCCTGAGTAAGGGAATAAAGAAACGAAAATATAGCTTTTCTATCAGATTAATCCGAGCTAAGCATTGATAACAGGGTTCAATATGGGTCTAGGTAAATGTAGGAGACGACTCTGTCCCATCCTTGTTTAAGTAAGGGGGAGGAGTTTCCGTTACCGGGAAACCTTAAAAAAGTTATTTGAACTAAGATCCGACAACATCTCTAGCTGGGTTTTCGAAATCGCCCTTTCCTCCCTCTTTTTAATTCCCCAGGTTGAATTATGCAAAAGTTTAATCGATTGCTTTACTTAGGTCAGGATTAAAAACTTTTTTTCTTGAGTCAGGATTAGATCCTTGTTTTCCACCGACACCTCTGCTCTAAACAAGAATATCAATCTAACCTAAGTAATTGATTAATGGAACTCTCTCTGCCTCTTCTGAAGAACCCTTCAGACAATCCTCGCACTTACACAATGAAGTAGGAGTGAATTTCGATGTCATCGGCATCGGTGATCTCAGTGCAGACCTTCGGCTCGGCACTCTCAAAGTCCAACTCGTAGATGTAGCCCGCATCGTAGCCAGCCATGGAAACCCAGATGGTGTCCCGCTCTGTGTAACGCAGCCAAATAATCCGATTGGGCACACTGGGAATGTGCAGGGGTTCTTCCTCCTCATCCGGTTCCGAGTCTGCCAAAGCGCTTTCCATGTCAATTTGCAGTCCCGGATTCGCTTTCTTCAATTTCTCAATTTCACCCATTTTTCGCTCTCTTTTTTCCTCCTTGCGTTTCTTGGTTCGTTCCCGTTTCAGATCCCGCCGGATGCGACTCTTCACGGAGACGAAGCGAGTGCTGCGCATGCGTGAGTCATCTGTGATGTTGTAGGACAAATAGGTCTGCTCCTCTGTGATATCCGTGCTTATACTGTACTCATAGACCTCGCCACTTTTGCAACCAATCAGGACAACCACTGGTTGCTCCAGACTCCAGTAGAAACAATTTGGCACCGCTTTGAACTCCACAAATCCTAACGGATGCAGTTGAACCAACCCATCTGCAGCATTTCCCAGCCGATAGATGAACATGCTCTTGTCGGCGGAGCCAGTGATGAGCACGGTGCTCTTCCGATTCACACTCAAGCCGGTGATGGGTGCCGTGTGCGCCTTGTAGGCCTGCACGAGACGCACTGAAGCCTTCGATGGCACACTCAAATCGAGAAACAGCTGCCTCAAAATGCCATCTTCAAAGGCGGCGAGCAACTCTGTGCCAAAGCTGGAGATTTGTGTGTCCAGCCAAATGATGTCCACACCAGGTGCCACAAATTGCTTCTCCAACAGCAGGCGGCGCTTTTCATAATCATACACATAGATCTTGCCAGTCTCGGATAGCGCCAAGAGATGTGGGGAAACCGGCGACATTTGGGCGGCGAGCACTCGTCCACCGACACACGAGTAGAGCTGTTTGGGCGTCTCTGGCACATCGAAGGTGTTGATGTCACAGTACCAAATCCCACCTCCGCCATCCTGCGCATAGTATCCAAAATCTTTGTCCTCAAATGGCTTAATCTTTTGCAGGCAGCGTAATTCCACATCCGAGATTTTGAACTCATAAATCGGATCGATTTCGACGAAGAGATCATCCTCGGGCGGATCGGCCAGATCGACCGTCTCCCAAAACCAAACACGCACATAGCCATCCATTCCCACGGTAGTCACCTCGCCATTCCTCATTGTGATGCGTGTGATGGGCTTCAAGTGGCAAGGTCTGCGTCCCTTTCGGCAAACCTCGAACTTGATTAGGCCCGCTTCCCACAGCAAAATGTTGCCCCAATCACAGCCAGAGATGACATTCTCATCGGGCAGCATGTACATGGCACATATATCACTGAAATCCGTCTTGCCAAACCGACCCAAATCCCCCTTCAGTTTGAGGCCCGTAAAAGTGTTTGCCATCTTCCAGAATTTGATGTGACTGAGACCCGAGGAGCAGAGCAGTATCGGATTATGTTCGGAGAAGTGCAAAAAGTGGATGTTGCTCTGAAAGGATTTGGCACGCAATACAACCTCGGCCTGCTGCCAGCGCCAAATGGTGATGATGAAATCCGGATAGCCCGCCTGCGAGGCAAACAGTTCCCCACTCGAATTGTAGGTCCCGGCAGTAAAACATTTCTTGGCCGCATTTAAAAGCTTAATGCGCACCTTATGCGAGGGATACTCGTAGATGAAGATCGTCGGACGCGGACCATTCTCGGCCACGGTAAACAGATTCTGGAACTCGGGTCGTTCGTTTTTCTGAGGAGAAAATTGGATTTATTAATTAGATATTATTGTAATTTTTATGTCTTCAACTGGTCTGTTGGGTTGTGGCTAGCAAATCGTTAAAAATCGATAGCAGCAAAAGAGCTACGACTTTTAATTGGTATTTTATTCTACGCACCGTTATAAAGCCAATGCCGCAGCCAAAGACTGTCTGACGGAAAGTCACTTCACGGCGTTTGATGCTAAAGTAGTGCAGCAAGTTGCCGGATGCAAAGATCAGGGTATCATCATCCACCAGCACCAAGTTGAACAGACGCTTGCAGTCATAGCCAAAGGAATGTCTGCAATTAAACAGTTAGATATGGATATATAGGTATATCTATTAGTTTTTACACTTACTCCAAGCTGATAATTTCGCGCAGGAAGGAGACGTTTTGCTCATCGCCGAGTTCCTCTTCCTCGCCATCAACATCCTGTGTGTCAAAGTTATCCACTGAGCTAGTCATGCCTCTTGTTTATATCTCAATATTCTTATACATATTCTTTATATATATTTAAATACATACTTAAATCAGACACTTTTGAGTCAATTCAAAATGTTTCCTCGACTATTGTTTGATTTGTTTCCAAGGCAAAACAAGTTAAAAGTTTTGTTCCCAGCGCATGCGCAGATAATTCTAATAACCACATTTTAATTTTAGCTTAGGAATTAAATAAACCTATAAATTTAATATAAATATGTTTTTTCCAACTCAAGCAGATCAAAAGCATCCAAAAAAAAACATATGTAAATTATGAAAATATATCATCAAACAATAAATAAAAAAATACATCTAAATAAAAGACACTTATTAAATACTTCACATAGCACATTAAATCCATAAATAGTTTATACATATATAAAAATTAAACATATTTTTATTACATTCAACTGAAGATTTATTTATTCGTACTTAAACTGAGAATTGAGCAAAATCATTAAGCAAAGAAAATATCTAATGTAACAAACTCAAAATATTTGAAATAAAATTAATTTTTTTTACATAAAATGAATTTGCAGCATTTTAAATATTTAACATTGTTAATGATAATTTACCCTTGACTGTAGAATGATTTATTTGAAGTCTGAGTGAATCATATAAATTCCAGATCCATTATCTAACATCAGCTTATCTTTGATATACAACGCATCTAGCTTTGGCTAAACTATCAAATATTCAGTTCCATAAAAGCATCATCATCATCATCATCATTGAAAAAGGATGCAATATCTTGTGCACTGTCCATGTCTGAAACAGTTGGGATTTTCTTATCACTGTTTGCTGTAATCGATGCCGGCACTGGTGAAAAATACTGCTCCATCGTGCCTGACGTGGACTTGGCTGGTGAAAAGTACTGTTCAATTTTGTTGGACTGCAATTAGGAGAAATAAATATCGAAAACTTTGCTGAAGTTTAATTAACTTACGCTTGTGGGTGCTGCTGTGTGTGTGGCCTGCTGCAGATTCTCTGCGAAGATGCCCACTTTGCTGAGTACCTCCTGCTTACTCTTCAACATATTCCAGATGGTATCATCTGCCGTTTGGTTGGCCATCAAATAACGACAAATCACCGGTTTTGTTTGGCCAATGCGATGAGCACGACTCTCTGCCTGCGCCAAAGTCTGCGAGCGGGATACAAAAAATATATTAATATTTTATATAAGAATAAATATGAGCTTTTAACATACGCTTGGATTCCAGTCCAGCTCAGCAAAGACGATCAACTCGGCTGCCGTCAGAGTTATGCCTGAGTTGCAGGCCTTTAGGGATAGCACCGCCGCCTTGCAGCTGCTATTCTTTTGAAATGTGTCCACATAGTCGGCTCGAACGTCGCTCACTGTTCGTCCATCGATGCGTATGAACTGCACTTTGAGATCGCGCAGGCAATCACTAATCGCATCCATCATCACGCGATGATGCGCAAATATAATAAATTTCGGTTGCTCCTTGACCAAAGTCTTTAGATATGCACTGCATACAAAAAGTAAAGTTTTATAAGTGGAATTGTTTAATGATCTGATAGATCTCTGAATCTTACCAAACTGCTTTTGTTTTAACCTCCGCTGTGCGCGCATAGAAGCGCAGTAAAACCTCCTCCCGAGATTTGCCTTTGGCTTTTTGCAGAGCCGCGTTAAATTCATTACAGGTGCTTTTGGCATCATCATTTGTCCAGACCAAAGCCGGATCCAACACAACTGTTTCACTGCAAGTAAAAATAACATTAAGTAAATAACAAACAGAATAAGTAAATAGAATTTACCGATTCTTTTCGGCCAGCTGTGGCAAGACCTCAGCTTTGGTGCGCCTCAGCATGTATTTAAGCGTTAAGATCACTTTCAGCTCCTCCAAATTCGACTGTCCATTGGCATCCCAGCCAAAATGCGACTGTTTGCCATCACAATAGCGACTGGCTGTAAATATATGGAGTCATTTCTACTATAATAAATAGAATTCATCGTTTAACTTACTAAACTCCATGAAGTTCATGAAGCGACCATCGATGAGTTGCAGCTGCGTAAAGAGCTCCAAGGGACGGGACAATGCCGGCGTTCCGGACAACAGAATGACACGCTTGGCCTGATCCGCCAGACGCTTGGCAACTGCTGTACACTTGGCTTTGCCATTTTTGAGCGTATGCGATTCATCGTAGATGATAAAGCCAAATTTGCGCTGTAACAGTTTGTCCATGGAACGTTCCATCATGTTATAGCTGGCGATGAGCACTTTGGCATCATGCAAGTACTGATTATTGGCCAACACCTGGACACAGTGCACCGGCACTGACGGCAACAATTCGGCAATGTGGCGAGCCCACGCATCTCTTGTGCTGGCAGTGGTGCAGACGAGCAGTGGCCAATCCTCACGAAAATAATCAGCAACGGCCAACGCTTGATAAGTTTTACCCAGGCCCATTTCATCACAGATCATGACGCGACCCTGCTGTGCAATGGCAAAGCTGATAAAGGGGGAGAAAGGAACATTATTCGGAATATTACTTGAAGTATATAGCCAGCCACTCACCAGACGCCCTCCTCCTGGAACGGCATTAGTTTTTCGGCGAGTTTATCGCCAATCGAAGCCAAAACGCTACGTTCCAGCGGTTTTGCTGGCTGCTGGCAAAGATTAATCACTTTCTTTGGTATGGTGCCAAGTAGCACGTGAGGCTTGAGATCACCCACATGCTGTTGCAGCGACTGATAATCCTTGAGATCGAAATTCCAAAAGCGCGTTTGACTATCGTAAGATTTACTGGGCATATTCTTAAAGACCTCAATCAATTTCTCATGATAGCCTGAGGGCTCGATGGCAAAGCGACAAGCGCTTATCATATAAATGCGACAATTGATGGATTTTATAAAAACAGGCGCCAAAGCTCCATTAGCTAGAGGCTGCTCCGATTTCTCGGGACTTAGTTTAAGAGACGATTTTGGACGCTGATAAGGATGTGTTGATTGACGGTTTAATTCACGCGCGGATGTTGATTTAATTGCCTTGAGTGCATTTAGAAAAGCCGAGCTCTTATTATTACTAATATTATTATTATTGTTATTACTAATAACTGTTGCTTTTGTTGTGTTTTCTGGCGGAGATTTATAAAAATTGGCAGCTGGTTTTGCGTTTAAAATATTTGTAGCTGGTTTTGCATTTAAATTTATTGGTGCGGCTTGTTTAGTTTTAGCCTGCAGTTTGGCCAGCGCAACGCGACGTTTCTCTGCTATCTCGGCGGATGTGCAAACCGACATTTTACTTAAAATATATATTTATTTCGAGATGTTTATAATGTTCTTTCAACTTCAAATTCAATAAATAACCAAATTCTTATAGACAAAAACAGGCTTGTTTCGCAAAACAGCTGTTCGTTTCGCATTTTGGCGGGCACTTCCGTTCGTGTTTGAATATTTGAGTAAGTAGCTGCTTAAAGTTTGGTTTAATGTGAACTTAAGTTAAAATAATAATAATAATATAATTTTAAAAAGTTGAATGCTGCTGCTTAAGTGTTTTATATGATTTCATGCTGAATTGTTTTGATTTTGTTGCAAGCGATAGTTTGGTAGTTGCCGTGCGGTATCAATTGTGTGGCAGCATTTAGGGTCTATCGATCGAGAGGTTTGTATATCGTGCTACCACCACTATTTTGCGCTGAATTTAAGAAGACATTTATATTGAAAATAGAAAATGCAGTAAGAACTCGATTTCCATGTTAAATTTTTACTTCTAAAATGTTCTCATTGATATAGATTTTTAATCACTCAAATGTATTGCTAGCTACTTAATTAATTGGGTTACCAATTTCAAGTAAACTTGACCTGGTTACAGAGTATCTGCAAGTCGTGACCTCAACTCCTATTTGTTTGTTTTACGAAACAATAATGATTAACATGAAGATTGTATTTTCACTCGCTGTGAGCAAATAAGATTTTTTCGAATTTTCTGCAGACAGGCAAAGCTGCAGGCAAATTTTTCTTATTCCGTTTTCGCAATTTTCACAAGCAGACTTCAAATTTGTCATATGCTAATATGACATGTCAAAGAATAGCCGGAAAATAAACTGTCAAAGTGTTTGTTTGCTTGTTCTCTGCCTGTCTGTCCCTCAGTCCATCTCTGGCAATTCCTGTTGTCCGCCGGCAAATGGAAAATGTCAATAAAGCTGGAAAACATGTAAATAGTTTTGTAGCAAGAAATAGAAATATTGCAGATAGCAGTTGAATGCACTTAGAAAAAATTGGACCAATATAGTTTTCTTTAGAAAATTATCCACTAAATAAGTTATTCCTCGTTTAAGCCAGAATTTTTTCTTCTTGGATTTACTTTTTTAATTTTAAAAATAAAAAAAAAATTAAATTTAGGAAAACTTATATATTTTTGTAGTTTTCGATTAAGGGAAAGACCATCTAAATTTTAGAAACATGTTTCCGATTATCATTTAATGTCGATTTCATTTCTGAGTGTCGAAATGCCATAATTTAATTGATTTGTCTGGCCTTGACACACTCGTACACAGGTACAAACATAGACAAACACATACACATACACACACACACACACACAGTTGAACACAGAGTGAGAGCCCTTAGGCTGTGCTCTGTTTGTCATTTTGTGCAGTTTCCGTTGTCGACAAGTTTGATGCTGTTGCCATATTTCGATTTGATTATATTCAGGCCGCCAGTTATTTGCATTTGATGTGCTGCGCTTCGTTGATTCGTTACTTTGTTGCTTTGTTCGTGTTGTTGTTGTTATTGTTGTTGCATTCTCAACGTTGTCAGAATCATCATCGCATTAATCATAAACAAAGAACGCACAAACTGGCTCAAGGACAACAGAGCAAGCCAACTTCCTCAGCGGCGCGAAAAAAAACAACAATCAACAAATCTTTGCTTGCTCTCCTTTTTTTCGGCTATGTGCATTTTTTACCTGGTACGTAACAATGTGTTTGGTCAGGCTTAAACAGTGTAGATGAAATTTGGACAATACAAAATTAATAAAATTGACTTAATTGTTAAAAAAAATCCTTAGATTTAGATATTGAATCTGTTTAAAAATATAAGAATTGAAAATATCCATTTTAATATAGCCCTAACTGAGCAATAAATTTATATCAAATGGACATGGGAAAGCACATCAGGGCGGCGAATAAAAGACTTGTGAATAAGCTTAAAATTCTGTGAAAAGTTGATTTGCTTAGCCACAACAATTCTAGTCTTTGGGAGAACTGCTTTACTTCTTTATCAGTAACCAATTTTCTTTTAGTATGCTTTTAGTATCTTAACCTCTTTTCTAATTAACTTGCTTTTGCTACAGTCAGTTACAGGCAGACACTCCGAAAAAAATGGTAGTGAAAATTTATTTTTAAGAAGCTGTTTTTATTTCTTAGTTTTCTTAATAATAAAATTGTCAAGATGTTTTGTTTTTAATATATGTGTTTTATATTAGAAATAACTATAAATATTTAAAAAATTAACACATACAGATTATAACTACTTATATTTTAATCTAAAATAAAAGTCTTATCAGTGAGTTGTGTTTACTTGATAAGTGTATGAAATTCTCGGCTTGTCTCAGCTGTCTATTTCTTTATCATTTTTGCTGCTGTATTTTTTGTGTTTTGCTTTTCTGACACTTGTAAGTCGCTGCTCGGCCCATTTGCAATAAAATCAAATGAAGCGGGGGCCTCGTAAAGTTGCTCGTCGCGCTTTTCTATCGTCGTTAAAGCGCACGCTGCGTATACGTTATATGCGAGTTATATGCGAGTTATGTGCGTTATTGTGTTATTCACACACACTTTTGCGGCCCTTCCTTTACAACCGTGCAAATCCCTGTGCAAAACAAAAAATATATATTCTCTGGGCTTGGCCTGCCAGCTATGGTCCGACATTTGTGGCTTTTAAAGCGGCATAAATGATTTTAACATGTTTCGCAGAGCTCGCTAAAAATAAGTATTTCATGTGCAAAAAAAAACAGGCTTGCAAAACAATCATAAAAAAAATGTGTGCCTTTTCAAAAAAGAATGAAAAGAAAAATATACGGTATTGAAATGAAAAGCCGATCAGAAATATTTATGGCTATTTGCTTTTGATATTTATTCAATGGTCCATTTTTGGCGATAAGTCGAAAATAGTTTGGCCAATTTTTTTTCTTGCATATTTCTTTTTTTCTTTCTATTTTGACCGTGTTGTTTGCAAAGTTTTGTGCAGTTTGGCAAATGTCAATAGTGAAAAGTTTATGACGAGATTTTGAAGTAAGCTTAAAATTGTGATTTCCCACATTTTTTACATTTACTCTTTTCGCTAGACGTGAACTGAAATTCAAGCTGTCAATTTAAGCTTATTTTCTACATTATTTTTATGCATTGAACACATTAAAATGGGATAAAAATTACTGTCATAAGGAAAAATCGATGACATCAAAATATGTATACAAATTTTTAATAATCATCATCAATCAAGTCAGTTTAAATAGATTTTTAAATCGAACAAGAACCACAGATTTTTGTAACATATCGCAATATTTTAGTTAAATTACTGAAGCTTTTAAGAGAAGAGGTGCAAATTATTAATTATATTAATTAAAATAAAAGACGGGCTTAAACCACTTTCTTGAAAAAATACCAATTATATATAAAATTTAAATTTTAAAGTTCAAAATTATTTAATTTTTTAATTACAGCTCTAAATTTTAAGGAAATATATTAATTATATTTAGAAAAAAGCTTATTTTTCTTGATATTAAATCTATTTGTAACATTGATATTAACAAATTTTTTTTTGAGTTATTTCGTTCTTTACAAAATATTTCTCATCTGTGTTTTATTTCCGACGTTGTTTGTTTTTAGGATCAGCTTGCTGGAAAATAGTTCTAATTTTTAATGACTATTTTGGAAATGTGCCTTTTTGTTGTTTGCCTTTTCGAATGCACTCGGCATGTGGTGTTGGCAGCAGCAGCAGAAGATGAAGCAAGGACTGAAGAACCATTTATTATTGCCTTCCCATTTCAAACAAGGTCAGGCAGCATTCGCCATTTTGTCTACGGATGCGGCGCCATTTTGGAATGTGACAGCCATTAGCTTGCATAAAATGCGAAATGAAATTGTGGCTCTGCAAATGGTATTTAATATTTTAGCACCCATTTTTAAAATCTTCATTTCGTTGCTAAACATTAGCAACTAAATTGCAATAAAATCACTTTTTTTTTATTTTGAATTTCGCATTTTGCATTTTACATTTTGCGGTTTTCATTTGGTTTTCATTTAAAATGAATTTAAGAATTTCTTTCAAGGACTTATTTCGGTTAAAGCCATACTCAAAATGTGCATAATTTTAGTTATTTTTTGCAATAGATAAAATATTCTGTAAATTCCCATTGATTCCATGTAATTTATTCATTATTGGCTTAGCTCTTTGCATGTTAATAAGGTGTTTAATATGTTAATTGCAATTTTTCCCAGGACAAAAATTTACAGCTAGTTCAGGCATAGAGTTAAGATTGTTAAGCCAATGAATTGTTTTAATATTATTGGCAATTAATTAATTATCGCCATAAATATTGCAAACATCGTATTTGGCTTAAAGAGCGGTGATAAATTAAAGACAAAACATATATTTGCTAATATGCACTGAACAAAAGTAAATAAAAAATAATTGATAAAACTCTTTCAATTATCATAAAAATGCTATAAAATTTAATAATTATTTTTGAGCAGCACATACATTTTAGAATTAACTGTGAAACTGTTTATAAATTATATTCACCATAAGCACACACACACACACGCACACATGCACACGCATCGTGTTCAAATTCTGTTGATGGAAAACGTGTGTGCTTCAAGGCGATTTAATTTATTTGCTGTTATGCATGCCGCTGCGCCTAAAAACAGGCTACAATATGTTTTTATACATATAGAGATTTGTACACAAATAAATTAAATTGAAGTAAGCGTTTGCGCGAATTACAAATGTACAAAAGGCACCCCGAAGTTAAGCAATTTTGGTTTATAATTTGTAATTTTATTATGAACATTTAAACACTATTTTTAATTTTAATATAGATATTTTAACAGCGTAGTTAAATTAAATAATAATACGCATTTTAAAGTAATTTATCATATCAAAACTTTTATTGAGACAGAGCTTACCTAGAAGATACCCTTTAACTATCCTCAGCAAGCATTGCATAAAAGCATTTTTAATAAAAATCATTTAATTTGTTGTCTGCTTTTCATTACTGTCAGTTCTTGTTAATAAACAACAGACAGTAAATTAATTATTTATTGATTAAATTAATTATGCTGTAAATGCGTGAAATTTTATTAAAAATGTGGAGTTTACAGCTTTTGTCAGACAGGTGAATATTATCAAGATTGAGAATTAATGTTTATATACCTTATGGGGTCAACATCAACAGCTTATTGAAATTAATCAGTTAGGGAAATAAATATATGTTTGTTGAAATTCGAACGCGTGCAAAACTTAATTATAAAAGCCAGTGAATAAGCTCACAAGTAGATCGCTTCTTCTGGCTTTGTTTTATTTGTTCGCGTTCGTTGAACACATTTTCAATTAAGTGAATAAAAAATACACTCATTTGACGCCCCATATATGCCAACAGACAACAAGTATACACACTCACACACACACTCGCATCCGGTTTGATTTGTTTAATTAAATTACACTCCGACAAAGCCTTCAGTCATTCACAGTTTTCCAATCACTCATTGGCTCATTCAAGCGCAAAGCCAAACAATTCTCAATATGCAATGGTGCACTACATTTGTGTGTGTGTGTGCGAGTGTGCGTGAATGTGTGCGAGTGTGTGTACGCTTGAAGTATGCTTGAAGTGTTCAAATGCGCCCACATTAAGATATTTAGCTTTAGCTGCAAGTGGAAATCGTGCGTTCAATTTGACTGTTTGCGTGATTTGCTGAATACTCTAAGATTTCATAGAGCTTTTTCGTTTACTTGCTTGTTTAGCAACTGTTTAATCTGCTTATTTTATGTGAACTGAAAACGGTTTATTAATTTTAGCAAGTATTTAAGAAATACTTTTTTATTTTATGTTACATTCGAAATCATATCAAATAAAATAATAAATTGTTAAATTAAAATATTTATTAAAGTAATAAATTAAATACAAATAAATAAATCAGTGACAAATTTAATTTTCATTTATTAATGTATTAAATTGATTTTTTTATTTAATTCTAGTTAATCTAATTTTTTTTACCAAATAATATATTGATTTATTACAACTATTTTCAGTACATATGAGAAAGAAAAGAAATTTTAAATAGGTTTTAATAATTATAATTTTCTAAGTTGGCAAGGAAAATTTAATATAATGGAATCAGTTCTTGTTGCAGTTAAGAAAAGAGCTAACACTTTAGGTGTGTCAAAGCAAACCAGTTTCGATGAGGCATTTGTCTAGTCTAATAGTTATCTTTAAACTATTCAAAGAACTGGCTAGTAATAGAATGAAAGGACATGCTCTAAACTGCTCAGATATGTTTGAGATTCAAACGTGGAACTATCTCATTATACAATCATAACTTGGCTCGTTTGCATCTAAACAGCTGTTTGTTGTTTTTGTTTGGCACTGGAAACAGCTACTGCTTCATCTTGGATCGACATATGAATGCAAACATCTGAGAAGGGAGCTGAAAATTCAAGCTTGCTTCTATAGCGTTGTGGAATCAATTGTGGCAACCCGTTCAGGAATCCAGCAGCTGTTAGAGTTTTGTGTGTATACGCAAATTTTAATATATTTCCTTGGCACGTTTCTCATTTACAATTGCAATGAAAATTCCACAAACTAAATAAATCAACACTCGAAAAAACTAGCGGCTTTAACTCTATAACTTTAATAATAGGAAAAAGTCTAAAAGGTGGAATCTATTATACCCAACATTTCGAAAATTCACATTCACATTTTTAACGTCTCGAAATTCAATAATGAGTTCCCACTGTCTTCCTTAACAAGTTAATGACAAAACTTGGTTTAAGTAAAAACAGCTAATTACCTTATTTTTAATTGTCTTGGTGAAAAGATTAATAAAATAATTTATTAAAGTATTTGTCAGGCTAAAAACTCCAATCTGTTAACAAGTCCAAAAATCAGAAATAAAAATGGTTTCATTTGAATTTTGCGTTCATTATTAATTAAATTTGTGACATAATTTTAGTCAGACTTTAACTACCATCGAAACAAAATTAAAAAAATCAGCTAAAAATATTTAAAAATTGCCTAAAATTTCAAAATTATTGGAAAATGTTGAATGTACAGAATATACAAGCTGCAGAACATTTTCAGAGTTTACTTAGGCTATGATGTGTAAATTTTTACTAATTTTTTCCTTTCCTTATTTGTGAGAATAGAAGTATTTCAAAAAATGTAGAAATGTTTAATTTATAATATTAAATTATACAGAAAACCAAAATAAGTTTCTAGCTTTCAGATATTTTTTTTTGTTGAGTGTAGCAAATTAACACGTAGAGTATTTGAGCTCCAGCATGTGCTTTGCTGAGTTCTGAATCTGTTTCAAATGTATTCGCTTGTGTCCATGCAGAACTTGGCAGGATTAAGTGCGTGCCGAGTGTGTATCGGAAAGTTAATGAGTCTATGGTTAGATAGACAACGGAGCACCAGATAATCCAATGGAATTGAAAGTGAATAAAAAGTGCTGCAGCACACAAAGTCAAGGAGCTGATAGAGAAAAAGAGAGAGACAGGGAGGAATATGGATCATGTTGGCGTTGCAAGTTAATTATGGCTTCAGAGGATAGCTTCTACTCTTGGCTGCTCCAAGCTAATTGCCAATTATTGTTAGCGCTGTGAATAATGTCAAGCACCAATAAAGTTCTCCTTTTTTTCGCTTTCACTTTGTATTAATCAATATTCAGTTTCAACTCGACTCCGCTTGAGTGTTGCAATGTAAAGCGCTAAGCATATTTACACGCTAACTTGGCTAACACTTTGGCTAAGTAAGTTCTTAAATTGACATACATTTTTCCCCTCTTTTTTTTCCTTTTTTTTTTTTTTTGGTTAGAACAAAGGAAAGTCATTAGAGATTGATGCACAAAAGGCAGGAATTTTGTCAGCTGCATGCTGCATGCTACATGCTTTCCGCATTATTGAAAACTTAGTCGTAAGCAGTCGCTGCAATTAAGACAGCCTAGCTTCTTGCAACCCCAACAGAAACAGCAACTTGCAACAAAGTGAATTTTATGCCAACGGGACAACGAGGCATATGCAAGTTTTATGCAAATTGCATGTGTAGTCCTGGAAGCGAGTGGAAGGATAAGTTACTTTTAAAGTGTTCCGCCTGGGGGCCTGAACGCTTCATTGGCCCAAATGCCAGTGGGCCTGCATATTTGTTGGCAGTCTGATGGCTTTCTGATTTGCTTTCGAAGCAACATTTTTTTATTTGCTTTTTGTTTGATAGTTGCTATGAGTTTTTAGGCGTTTTTTGTTTGCCAACTTGTTTATTATTTGGTAATTGTAATGCTCGAAAAAGTTACGCATGTGCGCAAGAGGGGGAGTGCAGCAGGAAGTGAGTAGTTGCAAGTGGCAAGTAGCCTGATTGCTGTTGCTGTTGCCTAATTTGTTACTCTCTTCTTTCTTCGTAATGTCTAAATCATTTCCATCAAAAGTTTCCCTGAGTCAAAAACAATAACGCCAATAACCAGGATAAACAAGTTGGATTCTTGCAGACTTGAGGCAGGTCGACCAGCAGATACCCTGAATATAGTTTTTAAATATTTGAAAATAAATAAATGAATACATAAATATTATTTAACTTAATTCAACGGCTTGCTGTTAGTATTTTATTCAATATGTAAGCAAGTTTTACTCACCCAAAATCAGTGTTTCTTAAGCCATCTTTATTTTTATAACTGATCAAAAATAATTCTTCTAATTTTTGAAATTATATTTTATATATACGCTGCTGCTGTTATTTGCAGCAAAATTCATAAATTAGTAAAACCAATAATTATATAAAATAAATGCTAATAATAATAATGCTTAGCCAAACTGTTGCCAAAACCAAGCGAAACTTGGTCCAGGAAATTGTGAAATTATGAAATACAAACAAGCAGGTCAAATTATTAGACAACTTCAGATTTAGTGCTGAGGTTAACATTTTGCTTAGGTGTGGCACACACACAAAAAAAAAAAACGGCAGCTGCAAAAAGTCAAAGAGTAAATTCTGCTGCAGGTGCAGATTCAGGTGTGTGTGTGGGTGGGTGTATGTGTGTTGGAACAGTCCAAGGAAGCTAACCAAGCCGACTGGCGCCCAGCTGTGCTTGTTTTTGGTTTGTGTAACTATTTTCTATTCATTTATGCATTTTGGCAATAAAAATTTCATTTTTTGCTTAACTAAGTGAAACGAAAAGGTTAAAAGCAACAGCGAACGGATATCACGAAGAGGCGGAATCGTTGCAGGAGCGGGAGCAGGAGCTGGAGCAGAAGCAGGAGCAGAAGGAACAGGAACAGGAACTAGGAGCAGGACATCGTCTCTGAAAATGAATGGAACTTTTTATCTTGGCCACTGTTGTTTGTCCCGCTGTCTGTCCGTCCGTCTGTCTGTCTGTCCGTCCGTCCGTCTGTCGTTTTCCATTGCCTAGATAACATTTCCGTCTGCTTGCCAGCTTTTTGTATGGTTTATTTTTGTTGTCTTTATTGTTGTTGGTTTTTGCTCTTGTTTGTTTGCAAACATTTTTTAAATTGTTTGCTGTAATTTGTTTCCGGCCAACGGCAAATGGCCGTTGCGCCATTTTCTCCATACAGCCCTTTTTATGGACAATAGGTGGGCAAATCCTGTTGGAGATATTGCTTTACTGGCCCATCAAAACCGCACTATGTCGGTGTAAAATTTGTGCAGTTTTTTCTTTTCGTTTCGTTTTTTTTTTTTTATTAAAATTATAATTTAAATGTTCGTCTGACCATTCCGGTTTTATTTATCTTATTATTATTTGTATTTTTTGTTTTGAATTTGGCTGGCACGTTTTAACCCAGTTTTGCCAGCTGTGGCAACAGCTGCAGAATAATATCCTGATCCCGGCCAGCAACTCCAATTAGTTGTATAATGCGTCTCTGCATGTCCCTTGAACATTTATTAGTTTGACTTTTTGCCAAACGATTTATGGTTTTGCAAATAAAAAATATATAAATTTATACATATATCTATGCAAATGTGATTTTGCAGCTGTTGTTGCTGGCGTTGGCAAAAATATTTCATTGCCAGCAGAGCAGAGCTTAAAACTGGCTGAGATAGCTCAACTGGGAGTATCCCATTCTGGCAGAGTACAGCAATCAGACAGATATAATATTGATTTATATTAGATTTGATATTTGAAATGTATATATAATTTCCACACCTTAATGCTACCCTACTTCAGCTGCTACAATGTTTATAGGGTATTCCAAAATTTGCACATTTTGGCAGAATATCTGCGCATTTTTCTGCTCAATTATTCGAGTTTATTTTAAATTGAACCAATTACTTAATTATGTTTGTGCATCCAAAAATTAGTTGACATCAAATGTAAATAAAATATTTAATGTGTTCTTTTAACAAATATGACTGAAAGTTTATTGGCGTGTTTTAGGTTATTGAATTAGCTGAAACTCATTGAATTTGGCCAAATGGGCACAATTAAGTCCTGCTGGAGTATGAAACAGACAGCTTGTGGTATGTCCGATCTTATAAGACATATATATTCATGGTCAAGACGAAAAACCGAGTTGAATTTATTATATCTGGTATTTATTAAGATTATTTTCAAGTATATATAAACTTCTATATATAAATTATAGTTGAGCTCTTTCGCTTGACGCATTCAAAGTTGTTTTATAAGTTTTGAGTTTGCATTGTTAATTGGAATAATTGCGTTAAAAGTTGCTAAATGTTGTTTAAAAATTCTCCTTGTTAATATTGACGTCACTGGCAAATTGAGCGTCAGCATTAGGCAAATAAAAGTTTGCCATGCCGCTGCTAATGCGGCTTGCCACGTGCTGCATTTCAAATTGCTGCAAAGTCACGTAGCCTCGATGGCCATCCAAGACTGAAAGCCAAATTAAACATTAAACATTCGCATAGTTATCATAGCAGCAATACATTTTGTGCATTCTTAAAAAAAATGTCTTATTTCAAAGATCTCAATTGCATTTTAAATTTATTTAAAATTAATTTGTGGGAAATTAGAGAGCAAATTTAGCATGCAATTGGATTGTAAAAATTATAGCAATTAAAAATATAATTATTACAGAGCATAAATACTGAATTTGATTAGTCATAACTAAGGTATTTTGAGAAAAATTCCAATACTTAATCCATTAAAGTCAAGACTCTTTCCTACAGGCTGCACAGTGCAACTGCTCACACTTTGCTCTGGCTCTCACTGGTATTGCTACCAATTACAGAGAGCACAATGGAATATTTATTTGCTCTGGCTACTGCAAATGATAGAGCAGAGCAGAGCTAAGCGATGGAGCAATATATTACTATAGCAATAGCAAAAGGATAAAATATGAGAAATCTTAGCATTTTTAAACACTAACCAAAACCAAGCAAAATATGAATTAATTTAAAATGGTGTTATACTTATATGAAACTTAACACTTTTTTTCCGGCTTGCAAATATTGCTACTTAAACTTGACACTTAATTTTTTCCAGTGCCACGATATGTGTTGAGTAATTAAATACCTCTAAGCTCAAATTTTGTTTATATATCAGCAGGAATTTGACGCTGAGCTGACGAAGTTTGAGCTATTCACAATCAATTTGCTCGGCTCACACGTCAGCTGGGCAATTCTGGCAGACTGAGTGACTCGAGACACTGGGAACATAAAGTCACGTATAAGTCTGAGACAGTTGCCAGTTTATTTTGCAATTTCGATCCGAGCAAACGCGATTTAATTGCAAAAATAAATTGCAAGCTGCTCTTAGAGAAAAGCGGAAAATCGGAGTTTTCTCAGCCATGTTTCGAGTGTGCCACAATCTGTTGGTTGTAAGCTGTCTGAGCCTGTTTGCCCATCAGTTGCACATTGTGAATGCGACGGAAGGAGAGGTTAATGAGCTGAGGAGACTGCTCGATGCCTTGAACGATGACTTGGATCTGACGAATGTGAAGTGGAGTGCAATGATTCCACTGTTGCTGCAACGTCAGCAAGTGCGGCTCTGCGTGGCAGTCCATCGCTACATGCCGCAGCTGGTGGCAGGCACAGCCTGTGCCCAACTGTTGCGCAACGGCGAACTAATGGCCTACTGCGATATTGGACATGTCGAGGATCTCAGCATGACAATGCGGGATGCATTTGGTGCAATGCTCTTCGATACGCAGCAACGTTGTCGCCAGGGCCTGGAAATCTTTGGAGTGCGCTGCCGGCGACGTGCCTAAGACAGGGGCTGGCGGGGGGGGAGTCTGAGGCCAGAAATGGAACACCAGTAAATTTGCTAATTCAGTTCGTCTACTGCACCTCATCATAAAATTTGCTTTGCTGCTGTTGCTGCTGCTGTTGCTGCTGCTGTTTCTGTCCTTGTTGCTTTCGTGTCCCTTGTCATTTCAATGTGTCAATAAAAACACGATGTGGGTGAAGGCTCTCGCCTTATCTCATCTATCTTCACACTCCCTCTATCTGTCTCTCTCTCTCTCTCTCTCGGTGTGCACGCAAAAAAAAAATTCGACCTGAATTTAGATATTCTCTTGGTGCCAATTGTAACTCAACTTATTATGCAGAAAGTACATATCTGAAAAACCAGTTTTATTTTGTGTTTTTTTTGTACACTTTTCTAAAATGTGAAAAATATGTCAAATTAAAAAAAACACTAATCATTCTAATAGTATTTTAAGATGAGCTCAAAAAACATTTGTAGATTCATTTTATAATATTAAAACATTTAAGTTGAAAATTTAATTAATTTTTACTGCAGTTAGAATTCCAGATAGCAGCTAAACTCCAATATAACATGCGAAAAAGCCAATTACATTATTATTTTCTAAATTTCAATTAGGTGCTTTCTTAAAATCTGTTTTTAAAATTTCAAAATTTTAATAATGCATTTTATAATAATAGTAAAACTAAATAAAATATATAAAAAGACTGCATTTAATCCCAATTAAGAACAAGCCTTAATGAACTGTAAGAAAAATGTTTTCTTGTAATTGCAAACAATTTAAAAAAAAGAAACACTTTCCAATTTTCAGGGTTACTTTTTTTTTTTGAGTGTACTGCTCGCAGCAGACATCGGTCCGAGTTCTTGCTACATGCTTAGAGAAGCATCATGACAAATGACGATTATAATTTGTAAAATTTGCACCCTGCTTGTTAAACCTCGCCGAAGGCGACAGGCAGCAAGGCTGGCAACCAGGGAGGCATCCAGGGGCGGGGGGCAGGCTAGGAGGCAGTTCTCTGGCCTAGTTCTTCTTGCTTTCAGATTCAGTTAGTCCATTGGAATTGTTGCTGCAATTAGCAGTGACAGCGACGTGGCAAGCGTTGGTAGAGGAGGGAGGTGAGGCGCATGTTGCACTGGGGGAAAGCATAAGCACTATGGACAGCTGAAAAACTGATGGCTTGATTTTTCCATTAAACATTGCAAATGGAAAATTACACAGCAACAGAAACATTTTTGTTCTGCTCGATTTTTGATGGCTGTTTTTGTTGTTGTTGTTGTTGTTGTTGTTGCTGTTTCATGTTGGCAATTACTGGGCAATGGGCGAAGCATTTAGCTGGAAATGATGTCCAGCATGATTTTCAATTTTCACTGTTTTACTCTTTGTTATTGTTATTGTTTTTACTTATTTTTTTTTTTTTTTTTGCTATTTTCAGCTTAATTTGTGTGCTGATGTGCTAAAACACCTCTGCATCAATTTCTCCCTCTGTCTATATATATATATATATATATATATAAATCAAGAAAGGCTGCAGCATACTTTTTAGCTCAGCTGCAAATTGTGCTCGCCCCCAGAAGACTGCCCATTTTTATATACAAAATGCAAATCGGAAATTGCTTAAAATGATTGCAACTGTGCAACTGTGTGTGTTGTGTGTGTTGTGTCTGTTGTGGCTGTCTGAGTGTACGTGTGTGTGTGTAAAATCAATATCAATATTGACTTCCAAATGGGATTTCTTGTTTACTTTTGAAATTTGGATTTTAAGTGTGTCAATCGAAATTAGACTTTTCCATTACAATTTTCTCTCCATCTAAAGCGATATAAGAATGTAAAGAATTTAAATAAGAAATTAGTGAATATATAAAAATTTATTTTATTTATCGTTTCTGATGCGATTATTTGTGATAGGTAATAATAAATATTTTATTTCTTAAAAAAATAGTTATGTATTTTTTTACTCTGAACTCATTTAAAATGGGAAAATTGTTTTATGAAGAAAGTTTGAAGCAGTCAAAAGAAAGCGTCTGAAAAAATTAAATTTATAAGAATAGAAATTAATTTTGCTTAAATAAATAAATAATGTCCAATTGGTAAAAAAAAAAATGAGTTTACTTTATTTTCTAATATGTAAATGTTGAAGTTATGATGTTTACTAATGTTGTTTAATCATACAAAATTAAACTAGTGGAAGAAATGTGGCAAAGATGGAAAAAAAATGTAGAAAAATAAGTAATAAAATAAAAATTTTTAGTTAGGATAGGCATAATTGTAAAAGCTAAAGATAATTGAAGAGTTTTATTTCCCCATTCTAAATAGTTGTCATTTTCTAGTTATTATGCATTCTTTAGAAGGATTTAGAGGAATTCAGTCTGTTTGCTGTTGGCTGAGATTCGAGGCGCATCTTCAAGCTGGAAATAACGCATTCAGCAACAACACCGCTTGTAATGCAAATTAATGAATTGTTTAAAGGACTTGGAATATTTACGCTCCGGGCTCTTGAAGAGATGTTGTCCTATGGAAATGGGAATGGGCAACGCTGGCAGAGTGGCTTGGGGGAAGGGGGTTAAACTGACCAATGAATATGCAAAAGACTTGCCGCCGGGCATCGCTACTTGAAGGCGCGACTAAAGGTCAAAGGGCGTTCGGGATGGGAGGTGGGTTGGTGGGAGGGGGAGTTCGGGTCGCGTCGAACGGTCATTAAGGCAGTCGCCACGCTGTTTGCGCATCTGGTGCAACAACAAAGCTGCCACTGTTGATGTAGATGCAGCCTTGCCACGCCTTGCCTCACTAAAATATGCATAAGCAAACCAAAACTGAACTACACTCGAAGCCGGGGCATCCTTGACTGCCGCGTGCAACCGGAAGGCGTCCTGTCCGCATCGCATCACATCGCATCGCATCGCATCTCTCATCTGACGCAGTAGTTCCGTTGTCGCTGGCAAGTCTTATTTCTCTGTAATTAAATTTTATGCGAAATTCTTTGAATTTGCTTCTTTGATTTCGCATTGGCCTCGCCATGCCACGCCTCCCCTCCTCCTCCTCCGCCTACACATTGTCTTTTTTTTTTGTTTGCATTAGAAGCAGCAGCAGAAACTCTATTAATTTCCACTCGGCAATTGGTAATAATTTATGCAGCGATGCTTTCGCTATTTGTAGTATTCCAATGCCTTTGGGCCAGGGCTGCAAATCGAATTCGTATCGACCATCGCAATATATTTGACTTTTGGCAATAAACTTGGCAGCCAATACGAATTCAGCTCAAATGGGAAATCCGCTTCAAAATCCGCTTTTGGTTCGTTTGCCAAAAGGCAAAAACTTTAATCGCAGCTGATTTAAGATTTATGTATTTATTTATCGAACGTAGACATTCAATATTTCAATTTTGCTTTATTTAAAAATTTATACTTTTATATATACTTTTTTCTATTGTATATATTTTGCACTAAGAACAAAAATCATAATTGTACTGTTTTAAAAAATACATATATAAAATTAAACAAAAAATTCAAATTTATTGCAAACTAAGTGCAATTTTTAAAATTGATAAGCTGAAAAGTTAAAAAAGAATTTTAAATGAAAATAAAACAGCTAAGTAAATATTTAAAATGTGATAAATTCAATAAATCGATTGATATTAAATATTATAAATATTTTGGGGATTACAATTTTGACAGGTCTAGCATTTATTGGTATTAATAGAAAATTTATTTCATAAAAAATGAAAGCAAATAGCTTATAATAATAAAATTAGTAATTTTATATAAAAATTACATACGGCGCATTATTTGTTAAATTGTATAGAAGAAAAAAAAAGAAAGAATTTTTAACATATAATAATAAATGTAAAATTTAAATTTATAAAAGATGTAGGTGTTCAAACTAGGAAACAGAAAATAAAATAATTCAGTCTCTAATTTTTTTTAATGATGTACATTAAATAAAAGCCAATGGCAAGTGAAAGTTAAGGAGTACAGTATTAAGATGATCTATCTATACAACCCAAGAAAATTTCCCTCCTAGTTGGCTACACACAAAAATGGGATTTACAATCCATTAAAGTCAGTTTTCGAAATTGTTTTGCAGCCCTGTGAAATAGATCGCAAATTGAAGCAGCAAAATTATTGCAACGCTTTATGCTATGTGTCCACTGTGTGTGTGTGTGTGTGTGTTTGTGTGTGTGTGTGTAAGTGTATGTGTGTGTTGCAGAAATTGAGATAACAAATGGGAGGCAAGCAAATTGATTGCATTATCGAGCCAAAGACAATGGGAAGAGGTGCGTCGTAGTTGAAGGGAGAGGAAGAGAGGAATGTGCCACATAAAATCGAGCGTGGCAACAAACTTAAGTGCCATATGAGAGATATGGGAGTGCTTCATGGCTCATTTATAGTCGTTGCGTGTGGGTCACTGCTATGCATTTTCCCACACACTAAAAGGAGAAAGTGTAGCAAGGGAGGGGAAGGAGGGTAAAGGACATTGTCAGGCATTTCGGCACGTTGTTTACTTTGTGTATAAACGAGTGCCACTTACTTATTTTGTGCCACATAATGAGCACTCCTGATGGCCGCTTATAAATTATATAACCCACAAATGCACACACACAAGCACACAACACACACACACACTTAAATAAACTCGCCAGCGCCACACACACACACAGTCAAACCCACGCAATTTGATTTGTATGGCTTTTCAATTTGCTGCTTTTTTGTGTTATTCTTCTTATTTTTTTCCTCCTTTTTTCCCTGCATTTTTCCCTCAGCATTTTCTTTTATTTTATTTTTTATTTTTTTTATTATTATTTTTGCTTGTGCTGCATTTGCCATTGTATAAATTTTTGGTATTTGCGCCAATTTCATTCCAAATTGAGCGCTGGCCACAGTCGTTTATTTTTAATGCACCCGACAACGAAAACCAGCCAAGCAAAATGGCCCTAACAGGAAACGGGGTGAACGGGGAAAGGTGCATAAGAGAGAGAAAGATAGACAGAGAAAGAGATAGAGACAGAGCGAGAGAGAATAGAGTGCAATAAGAGTAGATGTCTTCAGACTGCTTTTAGTTGCATTGCTTTCTTGGCTATACAGATTAGAATTAAAGTATTATCACAATTCGAGTAACTGCAAAACATAACTACTTAACCAGATTAAAGTGAGCGATATGGTATATGTATATATGTATATGTATTGTAGTTGGATTAGTCTTTGACTTTCAAATGTATTTAAAATTTGCACAGAAAACAGTAATATGAGAATGCATAGATTTCTTGGAGTGGTATCAAATTTTCAAAGGAAATTAAAATTTGTTTAGTTTTGAAATCGTATAGTAACTTTTACTTACATTTGCTATATGGAATGTATTTGGTTAAATAATATAATAATTTAGGATTAAAAAAAAAATTAACAAAATATTTGGATAAATTTTGAAATCAGAAAAAAATCTCTTTGAAAATAATAATAATAATATATGATTTTTAACATTTGTTTACCAAAGAATCTGATAAATAAACGGTCAATTTTCTTTACTATAAATGAATATAGTTGTAGTTAAATTCTATAATATTGAAATGTATTTACAATTTTTATAGAATCGAATTTAATAATTCCTAAAATCCTTGCAATATCTTAAGATGCAATACCAGAGTTTTTACGGTTATTGCAGTAATATAAATAATTTTTAATATTTTATTTTTAACAAGTTAATCAAAATCAAAAGAATTTGCGTAAATAATAGATTTATCTATCATCAATCTTTATCTCTCGATGCAGTCTCAAGTATCGAATTTTTGCAATACCTTATAAAATGATAACTTTAACTATCACTTATTTTATACAATATCTCTCATTGGAATCACAAGAGCTAAACTTGTGTATAACCTTCTCCGATAATATATGATTAGCCCGAGAAGGCGACTCAAATCAATTTTGCATTCAATTGTAGCTGGATGGCTCGAGGGACATGCTCCGTGTGAAGTTCACAAAAATGGATGCGTTGTGCGAAAGTTTCTTGGAGAAGCAACCCAGGGCTGTAATCTGTTAGAAAGTGTTGCCGTGGGGCACGGGGAGAGGGCATAAATATGTCGCTGCTTTTGGCTGCTGACTGCTGGCTTCCTGTTCGAGCTGAGCATTGCTGGCTGGCATTTCTCTGGTTTTTCTATTGTTTGCATTGGTGCAGTTTGAGCATTGTGGCAAGAACACTCGCCGAGGACCCTTAGGCGATTGCAGGTGGGTGGTTTGGGTGATTTCACTGGGTTGACTGAAGTGGTGCCTGAAGCAAGTGCGCTCAAGATTTATGGCTCAAGCCACGGGACTTTGGCCAAGGAGCGGGTGGAACCATCAAATACAATCAATTTGATTGCCTTACTTCTAATTTTTTTTTTCCCGTTTGCTGCTTGCTGGCAAAGTAATGTGATTTTGATTTTTATTATTAAACAACAATTAGGAAATTAGCTGATGTGCGCCACGGGGTTATTTGGCTTTTCGCTTTAAACTTAAATAAAAGTGAAGCTGGCAGTGGGAGAGAAATTGTGCCGACAATATAAATAATGCGTTCAATATCCGGCAACGGAAGTTTCAATAAGCAAAAGGATATGGGCTCAAATGACTGGTCAAATAAAATAAAGAAGGCAAATGTGAAATCAAAATCAGTTTCATTTTTTTTGGGGCAACTACTCGTGTGTGTGTGTGTGTGTGTCTGGGGCAAGTTTAAATTAGTTGTGCGTCTTCCATTTTGCATAAATCATTTCCTGTTGTGTGGCCAAAGATAAAAGAAAAAACGAATGATGACGGCGACAATTTAAAATCAAGAAAAGAAAAGAAAAAAATGTATCGAAAAAACAGTGAAATAGGAAAAACAATAATGAAAGAAGCACAAAGCATAAAGCACAAAAGCGGACAATGTCAAAGTAAGCGAATCAGCAACAATAACATAAAATTAGCATTTTTTATTACTTTTAGTTTTGGCCCGCTTCTTGTTTGGCTTTGCCTTTGCCATTTGCATAAGTTAAGAAAATCTACTAAGTATAAGTATATAAAATTTCGTATACGACATGTATGCGTCACAACAATTCTTATCTCTCAAAAATGTGTATATATTTATGTATATATATATATAGTATATATATATTTGTACTTTTATCAGCATCTTCAAAAACAAGCCTTCTTTTCATCTTTATTTGCTCAACGGAATTGTTGCAAAATTATTTTATTTGTGTATTTCAAATATTGTTAAATGTTTTCTTTCTTTTACTTAGTTTTCATAGTTAGTGAAACGAGTATAAAATAAAACAATAAATCAACTTTAAATCAAGATTATTTGTGGTTTTGTGTTGTTTTAAAAATCAACAGAAATATTTATAGAGAATTTATGTACACTTTTAATTTATTAAAGGCTAGTTGAATAAACTTCTACTTCTGCTTCTCGTAGCCGATTCAAAATAAGCTAGCAATAAAATTATATGAATAAAATATTATTAATTGCATATTGAAATAGAATCTATGAAGTATTTTAAGAGCTAGCCTAAGGAAATAACTCCTTTGAATCTGGGTTATCCACTTCTTTTGGTGCCTGAAATTGAAGTCAGCTTAAATTCTGTTGAAGTTAATCCCGTGGATTCCTTTATTGAAAGACGTTCACAACTCGACTCCTCTGATCGTGGCGCGATTACTCCTCATCGAGTGCGCTCACGATACATCGATATTATATCGATTGTTCCAAGGGCTACCAGACTTACTAGTAGTTACATTTAGTGTTGCTTAGCATAACTTAATTTTAACACCTCTTCTCAACACAAATGTTCTTTAATAGAAATTTCATTATAAAGTTATTGACACACAATACTTTTTAGTCCTATCATGCCTAACAATTTTTTGTGTTTTTGCTTATTTAGATTTTTAGTGCAAATATCTGCTATCATATTTGTTGTATCGACATATTTCATAACAATTTCATTATTTTCTACTAGTTCTCTTACAAAATGATATCTTATATCTATATGTTT
>JAWNLJ010000458.1:0-11726 GCA_035042365.1 Drosophila dives | reverse complement strand
TTCTCCCATCGTTGTTTAATCGTGTTCAAGTACATTGGCTGTTCAACAGTACCAAGGTAGTCGTTACGTTTTAATGCATTTACCTTGATGGGCCGGAAGGGCCACGACTACTTATGGTCCCATAAAAATTTCATAAGTGTTTTTAAGAAATATTCTAATTGATTTGTACGCCGTCCCAGTCGATCTTGGCGGCATAATCGGTGGATGGCTGACTTTGTGACGGTAGTTTGTTGGAGACAAAGCTGTGAAAATATATTTTATATATATATATATATCTATATAGATAAATACCAAATTGAATAAAAATCCAACAAATATAATAAGCATTGTACGCGCGCTTTCTGTATAAGAGATTGTTATTAAGAATGCACGAGTGATCCCATAATAAAAAGATTAAAAGCTGCACACAAGCAAATAACTTGTATTAATTATTATATATATTTACTACATACATAGGAATACATTCGTACGTGTATGCAATTAGGGAATATACAAATATAAATACACAAAAAGGCATACATAAATTGCATATGTATGCATGTAACACACAGCTAGACACATCCAACGCTTACTATTAAAAAAAAAATTTCCTTTGAAAAAAACAAAAAAAAATCATTTGTAAAATTTATTATTATCTTTCTATTGTAACATTGATTATTTATTTGTTAATTCTAAGTTCATACAACAAAAAGAAGAATAGAAAATTTCAATTATTTTTTCTCGTTCGAGAAGCGCCGAGGTTTCACTACACAAACACACCAACGTATAAAAATATAACCAGGCAATAATGGTAGCGAGGAGAGAGCGAGAGCACAAAATAAATGTTCTCCTTTGCACTCTGGTGTATATACACACAGCACAGGCATTGCCAACAAGTGCAAGCAGCATTGGAAACAGAGAGAAGAAAAGAGATAGCAGAAAATATATTGCTTTCGTTTTTTGTTGCGCTGTTCGTCCGTTTCCTTCTTCATCTCGTATCAATGTTAAATAACAGCTCAAATTTTTTAAAATTACAAAAATGTGACTGCTGTTACTGAGTGTTAACATAGACGTTTCTGTTAATCTACTCGCTGCCAACGTCAATTGATACAAAGTATTTTCTCGTTCAGTCTCAATAGTAATCTCTTACAGAGAACGCGCGTCTTACAATATTTGTTGGATTTTATTTAATTTTGTGTTTATATATGTATGTATAATATATATTATCACAGCATTGTCATTTAACAAACCACCTTCATGTAGGCAGCCAGCCGTCGCGCCATTTGATGACCTTCTCCAGCCACCGAATGTGCCGCCATGATCGACGGGACGCCGTACAAATTAATTGGAAATTTCTTAAAAACGGTTATGAAGTTCTTATGGGACGATAATTATTTGTGGCCCTTCCGGCCGGTCCATGTAAAACCAATAAAACCTAACGACCACCTGGGTATTGTTAAACAGCCAATGTACTTGGGCACGGTTAAGCAGCGAATTGGGAACATAGACAATTGGTCCGCCAAGGAGGCTGTCTTCGATATGAACCTGATGTGCTCCAATTGTTTCCTGGACAAAAATGCCACAGACAATTTTCACTTTATCGCCATTATGAACTCAAGAATCTCGTTCTGCTGAAAATTAAACGCATGCCAAAGGAGCAGCTCAATTCTTCTTTATGGCCAAGGTGGCCAAAATGGCGACAGACCCGGAATCAAATCGTCAGGTAATTGCCATATTCCACCAGATCCAGCGCGTCTGTTAAAGCGGAGATCATCTCTGACCGCAGCTCCTCTCTTTTCCTTGCCCTTGGTAGCGTTGACGGTACTATTAGAGCCGCTAGCTCTGGGCGCTGCTCTAGCTGCTTCAGCGCTGGATGTGGACTTAAAGACGATATCGCTCGGACTGGTACTGCTATCAGGGTCAATCAGACCAGGCATACCGGCGCCACTCGATGATAGCATCGGATATCCTCCCGGGCCCAGCGACGTGAGATCCTGTATCGATGTATCGGATCGGTTATCGATAACGCAATGCGTTTAACGTGACGGCAGTTCCAATGAAACGTATACCAAAGGAGGAGCTCAATGCTGCTCTATGGTCACTGTGGTCAAAATGGCGACGGAGCAGGAATCGAATCGTCAGGTAATTGCCAGATAAATCTGAAGCGAAGGTTTCTCCCATATTGCTAAGCGGATGGATTTCTTGCTTACTTTTGCGAGTCTTTCACCTGATATGGCTATAGATATTATAATAATATTATATTATAATAATATACATCGGCTCGATAAAGTGGATAAATATTCTATAATCAAGATCAGCGTAAACAGCCAAGACCATATAGACCTATCCGCCTTTCTGTTTATAAGAAATGTTATTATGTTCCTTAAAATATCCGTTTTATTTGTGCGATTACTATATATTGCAACTATGTCATTTATTTACATCGGTCGGTTGTTTAACCTAATTAAATGTTTTCTGTCAGTATGTATACGCATTAAATAAGAATAATATTAATTTTCTAATTACTAATTTTTAAAATCATTTTAATTACTCGTTATTGGAATTGCCGTCACGTTTAACGCATTGCGTTATCGATAACCGATCCGATACATCGATGAATTGAATTGATTTGAAATCGCACACAGGATCTCATGTCGCTGGGCCCGGGAGGATATCCGATGCTATTATCGAGTGGCGCCGGTAAGCCTGGTCTGATTGCCCCTGGTAGCAGTACCAGTCCGAGCGGTATCGTCTTTAAATCCACATCCCGCGCCCGAGCAGCTGGACCTGCGGGCAGAGCTAGCGGCTCTGATGGTACCGTCAACGCTACCAAGGGCAAGGGAAAGAGAGGAGCTGCGGTCAGAGATGATCTCCGCCTTAACAGACGCGCTGGATCTGGTGGAATATGGCAATTAATTGAGGTCATTGGCGATGATGTGAAAATAGACTGCGGCATTTTTGTCCAGGATATTTGAGAACATCAGGTTCTGATTCAAGACAGTCTCCTTGGCGGACCAATTGTATATCTTCTCCCATCGTTGTTTAATCGTGTTCAAGTACATTGGCTGTTCAACAGTACCAAGGTAGTCGTTACGTTTTAATGCATTTACCTTGATGGGCCGGAAGGGCCACGACTACTTATGGTCCCATAAAAATTTCATAAGTGTTTTTAAGAAATATTCTAATTGATTTGTACGCCGTCCCAGTCGATCTTGGCGGCATAATCGGTGGATGGCTGACTTTGTGACGGTAGTTTGTTGGAGACAAAGCTGTGAAAATATATTTTATATATATATATATATCTATATAGATAAATACCAAATTGAATAAAAATCCAACAAATATAATAAGCATTGTACGCGCGCTTTCTGTATAAGAGATTGTTATTAAGAATGCACGAGTGATCCATAATAAAAAGATTAAAAGCTGCACACAAGCAAATAACTTGTATTAATTATTATATATATTTACTACATACATAGGAATACATTCGTACGTGTATGCAATTAGGGAATATACAAATATAAATACACAAAAAGGCGTACATAAATTGCATATGTATGCATGTAACACACAGCTAGACACATCCAACGCTTACTATTAAAAAAAAAATTTCCTTTGAAAAAAACAAAAAAAAATCATTTGTAAAATTTATTATTATCTTTCTATTGTAACATTGATTATTTATTTGTTAATTCTAAGTTCATACAACAAAAAGAAGAATAGAAAATTTCAATTATTTTTTCTCGTTCGAGAAGCGCCGAGGTTTCACTACACAAACACACCAACGTATAAAAATATAACCAGGCAATAATGGTAGCGAGGAGAGAGCGAGAGCACAAAATAAATGTTCTCCTTTGCACTCTGGTGTATATACACACAGCACAGGCATTGCCAACAAGTGCAAGCAGCATTGGAAACAGAGAGAAGAAAAGAGATAGCAGAAAATATATTGCTTTCGTTTTTTGTTGCGCTGTTCGTCCGTTTCCTTCTTCATCTCGTATCAATGTTAAATAACAGCTCAAATTTTTTAAAATTACAAAAATGTGACTGCTGTTACTGAGTGTTAACATAGACGTTTCTGTTAATCTACTCGCTGCCAACGTCAATTGATACAAAGTATTTTCTCGTTCAGTCTCAATAGTAATCTCTTACAGAGAACGCGCGTCTTACAATATTTGTTGGATTTTATTTAATTTTGTGTTTATATATGTATGTATAATATATATTATCACAGCATTGTCATTTAACAAACCACCTTCATGTAGGCAGCCAGCCGTCGCGCCATTTGATGACCTTCTCCAGCCACCGAATGTGCCGCCATGATCGACGGGACGCCGTACAAATTAATTGGAAATTTCTTAAAAACGGTTATGAAGTTCTTATGGGACGATAATTATTTGTGGCCCTTCCGGCCGGTCCATGTAAAACCAATAAAACCTAACGACCACCTGGGTATTGTTAAACAGCCAATGTACTTGGGCACGGTTAAGCAGCGAATTGGGAACATAGACAATTGGTCCGCCAAGGAGGCTGTCTTCGATATGAACCTGATGTGCTCCAATTGTTTCCTGGACAAAAATGCCACAGACAATTTTCACTTTATCGCCATTATGAACTCAAGAATCTCGTTCTGCTGAAAATTAAACGCATGCCAAAGGAGCAGCTCAATTCTTCTTTATGGCCAAGGTGGCCAAAATGGCGACAGACCCGGAATCAAATCGTCAGGTAATTGCCATATTCCACCAGATACAGCGCGTCTGTTAAAGCGGAGATCATCTCTGACCGCAGCTCCTCTCTTTTCCTTGCCCTTGGTAGCGTTGACGGTACTATTAGAGCCGCTAGCTCTGGGCGCTGCTCTAGCTGCTTCAGCGCGGGATGTGGACTTAAAGACGATATCGCTCGGACTGGTACTGCTATCAGGGTCAATCAGACCAGGCATACCGGCGCCACTCGATGATAGCATCGGATATCCTCCCGGGCCCAGCGACGTGAGATCCTGTATCGATGTATCGGATCGGTTATCGATAACGCAATGCGTTTAACGTGACGGCAGTTCCAATGAAACGTATACCAAAGGAGGAGCTCAATGCTGCTCTATGGTCACTGTGGTCAAAATGGCGACGGAGCAGGAATCGAATCGTCAGGTAATTGCCAGATAAATCTGAAGCGAAGGTTTCTCCCATATTGCTAAGCGGATGGATTTCTTGCTTACTTTTGCGAGTCTTTCACCTGATATGGCTATAGATATTATAATAATATTATATTATAATAATATACATCGGCTCGATAAAGTGGATAAATATTCTATAATCAAGATCAGCGTAAACAGCCAAGACCATATAGACCTATCCGCCTTTCTGTTTATAAGAAATGTTATTATGTTCCTTAAAATATCCGTTTTATTTGTGCGATTACTATATATTGCAACTATGTCATTTATTTACATCGGTCGGTTGTTTAACCTAATTAAATGTTTTCTGTCAGTATGTATACGCATTAAATAAGAATAATATTAATTTTCTAATTACTAATTTTTAAAATCATTTTAATTACTCGTTATTGGAATTGCCGTCACGTTTAACGCATTGCGTTATCGATAACCGATCCGATACATCGATGAATTGAATTGATTTGAAATCGCACACAGGATCTCATGTCGCTGGGCCCGGGAGGATATCCGATGCTATTATCGAGTGGCGCCGGTAAGCCTGGTCTGATTGCCCCTGGTAGCAGTACCAGTCCGAGCGGTATCGTCTTTAAATCCACATCCCGCGCCCGAGCAGCTGGACCTGCGGGCAGAGCTAGCGGCTCTGATGGTACCGTCAACGCTACCAAGGGCAAGGGAAAGAGAGGAGCTGCGGTCAGAGATGATCTCCGCCTTAACAGACGCGCTGGATCTGGTGGAATATGGCAATTAATTGAGGTCATTGGCGATGATGTGAAAATAGACTGCGGCATTTTTGTCCAGGATATTTGAGAACATCAGGTTCTGATTCAAGACAGTCTCCTTGGCGGACCAATTGTATATCTTCTCCCATCGTTGTTTAATCGTGTTCAAGTACATTGGCTGTTCAACAGTACCAAGGTAGTCGTTACGTTTTAATGCATTTACCTTGATGGGCCGGAAGGGCCACGACTACTTATGGTCCCATAAAAATTTCATAAGTGTTTTTAAGAAATATTCTAATTGATTTGTACGCCGTCCCAGTCGATCTTGGCGGCATAATCGGTGGATGGCTGACTTTGTGACGGTAGTTTGTTGGAGACAAAGCTGTGAAAATATATTTTATATATATATATATATCTATATAGATAAATACCAAATTGAATAAAAATCCAACAAATATAATAAGCATTGTACGCGCGCTTTCTGTATAAGAGATTGTTATTAAGAATGCACGAGTGATCCATAATAAAAAGATTAAAAGCTGCACACAAGCAAATAACTTGTATTAATTATTATATATATTTACTACATACATAGGAATACATTCGTACGTGTATGCAATTAGGGAATATACAAATATAAATACACAAAAAGGCGTACATAAATTGCATATGTATGCATGTAACACACAGCTAGACACATCCAACGCTTACTATTAAAAAAAAAATTTCCTTTGAAAAAAACAAAAAAAAATCATTTGTAAAATTTATTATTATCTTTCTATTGTAACATTGATTATTTATTTGTTAATTCTAAGTTCATACAACAAAAAGAAGAATAGAAAATTTCAATTATTTTTTCTCGTTCGAGAAGCGCCGAGGTTTCACTACACAAACACACCAACGTATAAAAATATAACCAGGCAATAATGGTAGCGAGGAGAGAGCGAGAGCACAAAATAAATGTTCTCCTTTGCACTCTGGTGTATATACACACAGCACAGGCATTGCCAACAAGTGCAAGCAGCATTGGAAACAGAGAGAAGAAAAGAGATAGCAGAAAATACATTGCTTTCGTCTTGTGTTGCGCTGTTCGTCCGTTTCCTTCTTCATGTCGTATCAATGTTAAATAACAGCTCAAATTTTTTAAAATTACAAAAATGTGACTGCTGTTACTGAATGTTAACATAGACGTTTCTGTTAATCTACTCGCTGCCAACGTCAATTGATACAAAGTATTTTCTCGTTCAGTCTCAATAGTAATCTCTTACAGAGAACGCGCGTCTTACAATATTTGTTGGATTTTATTTAATTTTGTGTTTATATATGTATGTATAATATATATATTATCACAGCATTGTCATTTAACAAACCACCTTCATGTAGGCAGCCAGCCGTCGCGCCATTTGATGACCTCCAGCCACCGAATGTGCCGCCATGATCGACGGGACGCAGTACAAATTAATTGGAAATATCTTAAAAACGGTTATGAAGTTCTTATGGGACGATAATTATTTGTGGCCCTTCCGGCCGGTCCATGTAAAACCAATAAAACCTAACGACCACCTGGGTATTGTTAAACAGCCAATGTACTTGGGCACGGTTAAGCAGCGAATTGGGAACATAGACAATTGGTCCGCCAAGGAGGCTGTCTTCGATATGAACCTGATGTGCTCCAATTGTTTCCTGGACAAAAATGCCACAGACAATTTTCACTTTATCGCCATTATGAACTCAATCTCGTTCTGCTGAAAATGAAACGTTTGCCAAAGGAGCAGCTCAATTCTTCTTTATGGCCAAGGTGGTCAAAATGGCGACAGACTCGGAATCAAATCGTCAGGTAATTGCCATATTCCACCAGATCCAGCGCGTCTGTTAAAGCGGAGATCATCTCTGACCGCAGCTCCTCTCTTTTCCTTGCCCTTGGTAGCGTTGACGGTACTATTAGAGCCGCTAGCTCTGGGCGCAGCTCTAGCTGCTTCAGCGCGGGATGTGGACTTAAAGACGATATCGCTCGGACTGGTACTGCTATCAGGGTCAATCAGACCAGGCATACCGGCGCCACTCGATGATAGCATCGGATATCCTCCCGGGCCCAGCGACGTGAGATCCTGTATCGATGTATCGGATCGGTTATCGATAACGCAATGCGTTTAACGTGACGGCAGTTCCAATGAAACGTATACCAAAGGAGGAGCTCAATGCTGCTCTATGGTCACTGTGGTCAAAATGGCGACGGAGCAGGAATCGAATCGTCAGGTAATTGCCAGATAAATCTGAAGCGAAGGTTTCTCCCATATTGCTAAGCGGATGAATTTCTTGCTTACTTTTGCGAGTCTTTCACGTGTTATGGCTATCGATATTAAAATAATATTAGATTATAATAATATACATCGGCTCGATAAAGTGGATAAATATTCTATAATCTAGATCAGCGTAAATAGCCATGACCATATAGACCTATCCGCCTTTCTGTTTATAAGAAATGTTATTATGTTCCTTAAAATATACGTTTTATTTGTGCGATTACTATATATTGCAACTATATAATTTATTTACATCGGTCGGTTGTTTAACCTAATTAAATGTTTTCTGTCAGTATGTATACGCATTATATAACAATAATGTGCATTTTCTAATTACTAATTTTTAAAATCATTTTAATTACTCGTTATTGGAATTGCCGTCACGTTTAACGCATTGCGTTATCGATAACCGATCCGATACATCGATGAATTGAATGAAATCGCACACAGGATCTCACGTCGCTGGGCCCGGGAGGATATCCGATGCTATCATCGAGTGGCGCCGGTAAGCCTGGTCTGATTGCCCCTGGTAACATTACCAGTCCGAGCGGTATCGTCTTTAAATCCACATCCCGCGCCCGAGCAGCTGGACCTGCGGCCAGAGCTAGCGGCTCTGATGGTACCGTCAACGCTACCAAGGGCAAGGGAAAGAGAGGAGCTGCGGTCAGAGATGATCTCCGCCTTAACAGACGCACTGGATCTGGTGGAATATGGCCATTACCTGAAGATTCGATTCCTGATCTGTCGCCACTTTTGCCTCCTTGGCCATAGAGCAGCATTGAGCTGTTCCTTTGGCATACGTTTAATTTTCAGCTGAAAGAGGTTTTTGAGATGATTGTTCGTAATGGCAACATTGTCGGCGGCATTATTGTCCAGAAAACAATTTGAGAACAATAGGTTCTGATTCAAGACAGTCTCCTTGGCGGACCAATAGTATATTTTCTACATTCGTTGTTTAATCTTGTTCAAGTACATTGGCTGTTCAACAATACCAAGGTAGTCGTTACGTTTTAATGCATTTACCTTGATGGGCCGGAAGGGCCACGACTACTTATGGTCCCAATACATAAATTGCATATGTATGCATGTAACACACAGCTAGACACATCCAACGCTTACTATTAAAAAAAAAATTTCCTTTGAAAAAAACAAAAAAAAATCATTTGTAAAATTTATTATTATCTTTCTATTGTAACATTGATTATTTATTTGTTAATTCTAAGTTCATACAACAAAAAGAAGAATAGAAAATTTCAATTATTTTTTCTCGTTCGAGAAGCGCCGAGGTTTCACTACACAAACACACCAACGTATAAAAATATAACCAGGCAATAATGGTAGCGAGGAGAGAGCGAGAGCACAAAATAAATGTTCTCCTTTGCACTCTGGTGTATATACACACAGCACAGGCATTGCCAACAAGTGCAAGCAGCATTGGAAACAGAGAGAAGAAAAGAGATAGCAGAAAATATATTGCTTTCGTTTTTTGTTGCGCTGTTCGTCCGTTTCCTTCTTCATCTCGTATCAATGTTAAATAACAGCTCAAATTTTTTAAAATTACAAAAATGTGACTGCTGTTACTGAGTGTTAACATAGACGTTTCTGTTAATCTACTCGCTGCCAACGTCAATTGATACAAAGTATTTTCTCGTTCAGTCTCAATAGTAATCTCTTACAGAGAACGCGCGTCTTACAATATTTGTTGGATTTTATTTAATTTTGTGTTTATATATGTATGTATAATATATATTATCACAGCATTGTCATTTAACAAACCACCTTCATGTAGGCAGCCAGCCGTCGCGCCATTTGATGACCTTCTCCAGCCACCGAATGTGCCGCCATGATCGACGGGACGCCGTACAAATTAATTGGAAATTTCTTAAAAACGGTTATGAAGTTCTTATGGGACGATAATTATTTGTGGCCCTTCCGGCCGGTCCATGTAAAACCAATAAAACCTAACGACCACCTGGGTATTGTTAAACAGCCAATGTACTTGGGCACGGTTAAGCAGCGAATTGGGAACATAGACAATTGGTCCGCCAAGGAGGCTGTCTTCGATATGAACCTGATGTGCTCCAATTGTTTCCTGGACAAAAATGCCACAGACAATTTTCACTTTATCGCCATTATGAACTCAAGAATCTCGTTCTGCTGAAAATTAAACGCATGCCAAAGGAGCAGCTCAATTCTTCTTTATGGCCAAGGTGGCCAAAATGGCGACAGACCCGGAATCAAATCGTCAGGTAATTGCCATATTCCACCAGATCCAGCGCGTCTGTTAAAGCGGAGATCATCTCTGACCGCAGCTCCTCTCTTTTCCTTGCCCTTGGTAGCGTTGACGGTACTATTAGAGCCGCTAGCTCTGGGCGCAGCTCTAGCTGCTTCAGCGCGGGATGTGGACTTAAAGACGATATCGCTCGGACTGGTACTGCTATCAGGGTCAATCAGACCAGGCATACCGGCGCCACTCGATGATAGCATCGGATATCCTCCCGGGCCCAGCGACGTGAGATCCTGTATCGATGTATCGGATCGGTTATCGATAACGCAATGCGTTTAACGTGACGGCAGTTCCAATGAAACGTATACCAAAGGAGGAGCTCAATGCTGCTCTATGGTCACTGTGGTCAAAATGGCGACGGAGCAGGAATCGAATCGTCAGGTAATTGCCAGATAAATCTGAAGCGAAGGTTTCTCCCATATTGCTAAGCGGATGGATTTCTTGCTTACTTTTGCGAGTCTTTCACCTGATATGGCTATAGATATTATAATAATATTATATTATAATAATATACATCGGCTCGATAAAGTGGATAAATATTCTATAATCAAGATCAGCGTAAACAGCCAAGACCATATAGACCTATCCGCCTTTCTGTTTATAAGAAATGTTATTATGTTCCTTAAAATATCCGTTTTATTTGTGCGATTACTATATATTGCAACTATGTCATTTATTTACATCGGTCGGTTGTTTAACCTAATTAAATGTTTTCTGTCAGTATGTATACGCATTAAATAAGAATAATATTAATTTTCTAATTACTAATTTTTAAAATCATTTTAATTACTCGTTATTGGAATTGCCGTCACGTTTAACGCATTGCGTTATCGATAACCGATCCGATACATCGATGAATTGAATTGATTTGAAATCGCACACAGGATCTCATGTCGCTGGGCCCGGGAGGATATCCGATGCTATTATCGAGTGGCGCCGGTAAGCCTGGTCTGATTGCCCCTGGTAGCAGTACCAGTCCGAGCGGTATCGTCTTTAAATCCACATCCCGCGCCCGAGCAGCTGGACCTGCGGGCAGAGCTAGCGGCTCTGATGGTACCGTCAACGCTACCAAGGGCAAGGGAAAGAGAGGAGCTGCGGTCAGAGATGATCTCCGCCTTAACAGACGCGCTGGATCTGGTGGAATATGGCAATTAATTGAGGTCATTGGCGATGATGTGAAAATAGACTGCGGCATTTTTGTCCAGGATATTTGAGAACATCAGGTTCTGATTCAAGACAGTCTCCTTGGCGGACCAATTGTATAT